>UESW01002757.1:0-149024 GCA_900491605.1 Calamus simplicifolius | reverse complement strand
CTCCAAGTCAGCCTGAATTCAGTTTTATTGGTGGTCAGAAACACCTAACCTCAATGTTCATATCAGCAATGCAGGCTGGAAAGTATCTGATGAGTGGTGGTCAAAGATTTCTTGCTGTAATCAAGGACCTTCAGCAGGAAGAGACCAAGTTGAAGGATATTCCCATAGCTCGAGAATTCCCTGATGTCTTCCTTAAGGATTTGACTAATTTACCCCTGATCGGGAAGTCGAGTTCTCTATTAATCTAGTTCCTGGAACTGGACCTATATCAAAGGCCCCTTACCATATGGCCCCGGCTGAGCTAAAAGAACTGAAGGATCAACTGTATGAGCTCCTGGATCGGGGATTTATTAGACCCAGTGCCTCTCCTTGGGGTGCTCCAGTTCTATTTGTTAAGAAGAAGGATGACAGTCTTCGACTTTGCATTGATTACCGAGAAATCAATAAGGTAACAGTGCAGAATAAGTACCCTCTACCGAGGATTGACGACTTGTTTGATCAACTCCAGGGAGCCCGGATATTCTCAAAGATTGATCTTAGGTCAGGTACCATCAACTCAAAGTCAAGGAGGGAGATGTGCCTAAAACAGCATTCAGAACCAGATATGGCCACTATGAGTTCTTGGTAATGCCGTTTGGGTTAACTAATGCCCCAGTAACGTTCATGGACTTGATGAACAGAATTTTTAAGCCATATCTGGATCAGTTTTGGTGGTTTTTCATTGATGATATTCTGATATATTCCAAGAGCCATAAGGAGCATGAGGACTACCTGAGGATCGTGTTGCAAATTCTTCGAGAGAAGAAGCTTTATGCCAAGCTGCAGAAGTGTAAATTTTGGTTGGATCAAGTATCTTTCTTGGGTCATATAATTTCTAAAGATGGTGTATCTGTGAACCCGAAAAAGATTGAAGCTATCATTAGCTGGAGCTGACCTTCCAATGTGGCGAAAGTTAGAAGCTTCTTGGGGTTAGATATTACCGTAAATTTGTGAAGAATTTCTCTCGCATTGCTCTACCCCTAACTCGCTTAACCCAAAAGCGAGTGAAGTTTGACTAGACAGTGGAGTGTGAGAAAAGTTTCCAGGAGTTAAAGCAGCGCCTG
The DNA here is from genome assembly GCA_900491605.1 of Calamus simplicifolius. Classification (NCBI taxonomy): domain Eukaryota; kingdom Viridiplantae; phylum Streptophyta; class Magnoliopsida; order Arecales; family Arecaceae; genus Calamus; species Calamus simplicifolius. The sequence continues at coordinate 147,921 of UESW01002757.1, read as the reverse complement.
GTGTCAGCTCCCATTCTTGTTCTTCCGACAGGATTTGAAGGTTTCACTATATATAGTGATGCCTCTCGGAAAGGATTGGGATGTGTTTTGATACAGACTGAAAGAGTGATAGCTTATCCTCCAGACAACTGAACCTTATGAGCAGAATTATCCTACTCATGATCTGGAATTGACTGCTATGGTTTTTGCTCTGAAGATTTAGCGGCATTATCTATATGGAGTGTCGTGTGATGTGCACAGATCATAAGAGTCTAAAATACATCTTCACACAGAGGGAGCTAAATTTAAGACAGAGGAGGTGGTTGGAACTATTGAAGGATTATGACCTGAATCTACAGTATCATCCTGGGAAGGCCAATGTAGTAGCTGATGCTTTGAGCAGAAAATCTCTTCTGAGTTAGCTGCTATGATTACTTCCCAGCCTCACGTATTGAAATCTGGAGAAGTGGGAGGTTGGTCTGAGAGTGCAGCAGTCTGATGGGCTTGTTGCAGCACTTGTACTCCAGCCGACCCTAGTTGACAGAATTAAGTCCTCTCAGATGGAAGATCCAGATCTACAAAGGATTAAAGAAGTGGTGCAGTTAGGAGTTCAGAATGAATTTTATGTAATGGAGGATGGATCCCTAAAATTTGAAGGAAGACTTTGTGTACCAAACATTGAGGAACTGAAGGTTGAAATTTTGAAGGAGGCTCACTACTCTCCTTATACTGTGCACCCAGGTGGCACTAAGATGTACAGAGACTTAAAGGAAAATTTTTGGTGGAAAGGTATGAAGAGAGATTGCTCAGTATGTGGCCAAGTGCTTGGTGTGTCAGCGAGTGAATGCCGAGCATCAAAGGCCTGTGGGACCTCTTCAATCTCTGATGATTCCACAGTGGAAATGGGAAAAGATTACAATGGACTTTGTGACTGGTCTGCCCAAAACTCCTAAGAGTAACGATGCAGTTTGGGTCATTGTAGATAGACTAACAAAATTAGCTCATTTCCTACCTTTCAGAGTTTGGGTCTCTAGTGAAAGATTGGCTAATTTGTATATTGAGCAGATCGTGAGACTCCATGGTGTCCCGGTATCTATTGTGTCAAATAGAGATACCAGGTTTGTGTCCCAGTTTTGGAAAAGTCTTCATAAGGCAATGGGAACCAAACTAAACTTCAGTACAACCTATCATCCCAGTCAGATGGACAATCAGAGAGGACCATATAGATTCTGGAGGACATGTTGTGAGCCTGTGTGATGGACTTGGGTGGAGCTTGGGATAACCACTTACCTTTGGTGGAGTTTGCATATAATAATAGCTACCAAGCTAGCATTCAAATGGCTCCATTTGAAGCTCTGTATGGTAGGAGGTGCAGATCTCCTATATGTTGGGATGACGTGGCGGAAAGGAAATTGCTAGGCCCTGAGCTGATTCAGCAAACAGTAGATAAGGTGCATTTGATCAGGAAGCATCTTCATACAGCTCAGAGCAGGCAAAAGAGCTATGCTGATGTCAGAAGAAGTGTAATCCCCTAGATTTCTCAGCTCGTGAGAGTTATCACGAGATCAGATGATAGACTCTAGATATTTGAATTCAAGTATATCTAATTACAGAGTCCCTTGATTTGGGGACTCTGCAATGCCTATAAAAGATGATGTAGAACCCTCCTTCCCATCATACGTGGACGCCCCCTTCTCATCATCTCCTCGTGCGGACGTTTCTTCCCCAGCGCCTGCCTCTGGTAAGTCCCCTGTCCATGCATGAGAGAGAGAGGATTGAGAGAGAAAGTTAAAAAAAAAAAAAGAACAGGGAGGAGCCGGGTTACAGAACCCAGCTCCCTTCCCTTCCTCCGTGAGACGACACTGGTTCAGGCCCGGCGGCGTGCCGCCTCGCCGGGCCTGAGCCCCGGCCGACAACCCCACCGGCACCGGGGGCGGCGTCCGGTGGGGTGCCGGAGAATGAGAGAGAGAAGAGGGCGGAGGAGGAGAGAGACGATCTGTGAAGAACCGCCGGTCCGATCCTTGGTTCGGGCCCGGCGGTGTGCTCGCCGCTCGCCGGGCCTGGGCCTTGGTCGGAGACCTCCACCGGCGCCGGGCGTGCGTCCGGTGGAGGTCCGGCCGGCCATGGTGGCCGGCCGTGCCGCCGGCGTAATCCTTAGCCACGGAAGACAGTGAGAGAGAAAGAGGGAAAAGAGAAATTGGAGAGAGAGAGGGAGGGAAGGTCGCCCCGGCGACGGCCGGCTTGGTCCGGCCAACGGCGGCCGGACCGACGCCAATTTGGCCGGAATTGGCGCCGGCACCGTGGAAGACACGCGGCGATGAGAGAGAAAAGAAAGGTTAAAATGCCAAATTGATGAGAGAGAGGTGGGGGAGGCTGGCCGCGGCGGCGGCCGGCCACGGTCCGGCCAACGGCGGCCGGACCGCCTTCAATTTGGCCGGCGGCGGCCCTGGCCGCCGGCGCGATCTCAGCTCCTCTGTTTCTTTTGAAACAGAGGAGCTGGGTTAATAAGGATTAATGGGCCGTTGGGCCGTTCTTTTTGGGCCTTGTTGGGCCGTCTCTGAGCCCAGTTTGAGCAGCGTTTTGGGCCCTGTATCGGGCCGAGAATGGCAAATAAATATATGGCCCGAATCAGGATTGATTCTAGTTTCTGGGAATAATTTTATTTCCCTATTTGGGTGTATACATTGAGAGATATTCAAGCCCAAAGTTGGGCCCGTGAAGTGGTTTGGGTAGAGTTTAAGAATTATTTTATAATTCAGATTTTAGAAATTTAATAATGAAAAATGATTCTGTAGGTTCCCAGGAGTCCAATTAGCTGGGTTATCAAGTGAAATTCGTGTACTGTGGTAAGTAAGTCAAGTATTATAATTTTATTAATTATTTAATTTGTGAACTGTGAAATTACAGTTAAATATAATTATTAATTTGGCAAAATCATGTTGTTATAATATGTAATCATGATAATGACAGTAAAACTTTATGTGTCGCCGCGGTTCTCACATGACAGATTATCACATGACAGATTATCACATGACAGATTCTCACATGACAGATTATCACATTATCACATGACAGATTATCACATGATGACAGATACTGGTACCAGGACCCTTCCTCTTAGGGGATATTTAAGAGGGCTACACATGATGTGTATTGTAGGGCCGTGGGACACATAAAGAAAAATAATGACAGTATAAACAATGTAATTGTTATTGAATTAAGTTTCAAACTAATTGATCTGATGACATGAACCTAATGATAGCCTGATAAATGAAATTTTGAAATTATATTAGGCTTACTTATTGAGTGTGAGCTCATAAAATTCTCATAATGTTTTTCAGAGCCTCAGGAATGAAGATGGATAATTGAGATAGAAGGAGTTTCTATTAAGAAGACTTAGTTTTATTATATTGATTTAGTTCAGATTTTTGTGTGTAGGGCAGATAGCCCAAGACTGATAATTCTGGTTTGTAATAAATCATGGATATGGAATTTGCTTTATATTGATTTATGTGATAAGTTCAAGACGCCTTGCATGCCTGGCATGCGGCGGGTTGTCACCCTAGCTCAAATTTTTGGGGCGTGACAGCTTTAGTGGTATCAGAGCCAGGTTATGACATTAGGGACATATACATGATGACACTTTAGGCAAAACACTAGAGTGACATGAGACAATTATAAATTTAAAGGAATCAGAAATTATGCTTTGAAAGGTTTACAGTGATATTAATTACAACTAATTTATCAGGAGATAAGAATGGCACGTCGCACTAGAAGTCGACAAAATGATGAGAGTTCCCAGGTTGGTAATGCTGGCCAACCAGGAGGTCTGGAAGCCACCGAGCTGCTGCCCCTAATTCAGGACTGATCAGCAGCAACCCAGACCGAGATGCTTCAGGTTCTCTCGGGTATGGTGCAGTCGATGCGGGACTTGCAGCACCAGATTCTGCAGGCTTTGAGCTCAGACACTGCTAGCCTGCCCCTCCTATTCCACAGACTCAGCCCGATACTAAGACCCAGCCTACTCCATCTCAATCCTGGGTAGGGTTGGCCGCAGCTTTGCAGACTTCAAGAAATTTGCCCCTGCCCCTTTCTCTGGATCCACCAACCCTGTTGATGCTGAGCGGTGGGTGCGAGACATGGAGAAGGCTTTTATGGCCCATGGTAGTCAGGATATGGAGCGGATCAGATTTGCCACCTATCTTCTCCAGGGAGAAGCCTATGATTGGTGGTTAGTCGAGGAGCAGCGTCGGAATGGACAGATTATTTCTTGGGGAGAGTTTAGAGATATTCTTCGACAAATACTTCCCCAGGAGTGTACAGAGACAGATGGAATCAGAGTTTATCAAGTTGGAGCAAAAGGATCTTTCTGTGGCCCAGTATGAAGCCGAATTCACCAGGTTGGCCCGTTTTGCTCCAAATATTGTGACCAATGAAATAGCCAAGGTCACCAGATTCACTGAGGGACTGCGACCCAGACTGAGGCAAGCGGTCAATGCATTTGAGAGTGCTGTAGTGAATAAGGCCTTGGTGATTGAGAGGGATATGAATGCTGTTCAAAAGGATTGGGAGCTGCGGAAGAAGAGAAAAGGGCCTACTTCTGGCCAATGCTCAGGCCAAGAAGAAGGGTTGAACCACAGAATACTCGTTGCATTCATTGTGGTAACTCCCACCCTGGAAGCCTTGCCGCGTGACTGGTGCCTGCTTTGTTGTGGGAAAACTGATCACAAGATTGCTACATGTCCCTTTCGGAAGGCTTCAAGTCAAGGAACGAGCCAGCAACAGCAGCAGCAGCCACCGAGGACCCAGGGAGGTCTTCAACCTCACTCAGCAGGACGCTGCCGCATCTAATTCTGTGGTGACAGGTATACCCTTTAATGTTATATCTAGTATTACAGTCTTATCTAGTGCAATGCATTGACAGTTAATTAACAGTAGGTGCAATCCTTAATGTTAAAACAAATTACACTTATGCAGGAATGATTAAAGTAGGTACTGCTTACGCTCAAACTTTAATTGACCCGGGTGGCATTCTTTCATATCTGACATCTATCTTGACAAGAATGCATCATTGACACCTATTCCTCTAGAGCAAGAGCTGCATATTGCGCTTCCAAATGGAGATGTTATGAAAGTTGCACAGTATGCAAATCTTGCCCAATTATCTTGGAGAATAGGAGGTTGAATGCTGATCTCATTGTCCTTCCACTGAAGTTTTTCGATGTTATCCTTGGAATGGATTGGTTGGCCTCCAATCATGCTTCAGTAGACTGCTTCAGGAAGACTGTCAACTTCAAAATTCCAAGCCAGCCTGAATTCAGTTTTATTGGTGGTCAGAAACACCTAGCCTCAGTGTTCATATCAGCGATGCAGGCTGGAAAGTATTTGATGAGTGGTGGTCAAGGATTTCTTGCTGTAGTCAAGGACCTTCAGCAAGAAGAGACCAAGTTGGAGGATATTCCCATAGCTCGAGAATTCCAGATGTCTTCCCTGAGGATTTGACTAATTTACCTCCTGATCGGGAAGTCGAGTTCTCTATTGATCTAGTTCCTGGAACTGGGCCTATATCAAAGGCCCCTTACCGTATGGCCCCGGCTGAGCTAAAAGAACTGAAGGATCAACTGCAAGAGCTCCTAGATCGAGGATTTATTAGACCCAGTGCTTCTCCTTGGGGTGCTCCAGTTCTATTTGTTAAGAAGAAGGATGGCAGTCTTCGACTCTGCATTGATTACCGGGGAATCAATAAAGTAACAGTGCGAAATAAGTATCCTCTGCCAAGGATTGACGACTTGTTTGATCAACTTCAAGGAGCCCGGATATTCTCAAAGATTGATCTTAGGTCCGGGTACCATCAGCTTAAAGTCAAAGAAGGGGATGTACCAAAGACAGCATTTAGAACCAGATATGGCCACTATGAGTTCTTGGTGATGCCGTTTGGGTTAACTAATGCCCCAGCAGCATTCATGGACTTAATGAACAGAATTTTTAAACCATATCTGGATCAGTTTGTGGTGGTTTTCATTGATGATATTCTGATATATTCCAAGAGCCATAAGGAGCATGAGGACCACCTGAGAATTGTGCTACAGATTCTGCAAGAGAAGAAGCTTTATGCCAAGCTGAAGAAGTGTGAATTTTGGTTGGATCAAGTATCTTTCTTGGGTCATATAATCTCTAAAGATGGTGTATCTGTGGACCCGAAAAAGATTGAAGCTATCACTAACTGGAGCCGACCTACCAATGTGGCAGAAGTCAGAAGCTTCTTGGGATTAGCCGGGTATTACCGAAAATTTGTGGAGAATTTTTCTCGCATTGCTCTACCCCTAACTCGCTTAACCCAAAAGCGAGTGAAGTTTGACTGGACAGTGGAGTGTGAGGAAAGTTTCCAGGAGTTAAAGCAGCGCCTGGTGTCAGCTCCCATTCTTGTTCTTCCAACGGGATCTGAAGGTTTTACTATATACACTGATGCCTCTCGAAAAGGATTGGGATGTGTTTTGATGCAGAATGAAAGAGTGATAGCTTATGCCTCCAGACAACTGAAACCTTATGAGCAAAATTATCCTACTCATGACCTGGAATTGGCTGCTGTGGTTTTTGCTCTGAAGATTTGGCGGCATTATCTATATGGAGTGTCGTGTGATGTGTATACAGATCATAAGAGTTTAAAATACATTTCACACAGAAGGAGCTGAATTTAAGGCAGAGGAGGTGGTTGGAACTATTGAAGGATTATGACCTGAATCTACAGTATCATCCTGGGAAGGCCAATGTAGTAGCTGATGCCTTGAGCAGAAAATCCTCTTCTGAGTTAGCTGCTATGATTACCTCCCAGCCTCACGTATTGAGAGATCTGGAGAAGTGGGAGGTTGGTCTGAGAGTACAGCAGTCTGATGGACTTATTGCAGCACTTGTACTCCAGCCGACCTTAGTTGACAGAATCAAGTCCTCCCAGATGGAAGATCCAGATCTACAAAGGATTAAAGAAGTGGTACAATCAGGAGTTCAGAATGAATTTTATATAATGGAAGATGGATCCCTGAAATTTGAAGGAAGACTTTGTGTGCCAAACAGTGAAGAGCTAAAGGCTGAAATTTTGAAAGAGGCTCACTACTCTCCCTATACTGTGCATCCAGGTGGCACTAAGATGTACAGAGACTTAAAGGAAAATTTTTGGTGGAAAGGCATGAAGAGGGAGATTGCTCAGTATGTGGCCAAGTGCTTGGTGTGTCAGCAAGTGAAAGCCGAGCATCAAAGGCCTGCAGGACCTCTTCAGTCTCTGATGATTCCACAGTGGAAATGGGAAAAGATTACAATGGACTTTGTGACTGGTCTGCCCAAAACTCCTAAGAGCAACGATGCAGTTTGGGTCATTGTGGACAGACTAACAAAATCAGCTCATTTCCTACCTTTCAGAGTTGGGGTCTCTAGTGAAAGATTGGCTAATTTGTATATTGAACAGATCGTGAGACTCCATGGTGTTCCGGTATCTATTGTATCAGATAGAGATACCAGGTTTGTGTCCCAGTTTTGGAAGAGCCTTCATAAGGCCATGGGAACCAAACTAAACTTCAGTACAGCCTATCATCCCCAGTCAGATGGACAATCAGAGAGGACCATACAGATTCTGGAGGACATGTTGCGAGCCTGTGTGATGGACTTGGGTGGAGCTTGGGATAACCACTTACCTTTGGTGGAGTTTGCATATAATAATAGTTACCAAGCCAGCATCCAGATGGCTCCATTTGAAGCTCTGTATGGTAGGAGGTGCAGATCTCCTATATGTTGGGATGACGTGGGGGAAAGGAAGTTGCTAGGCCCTGAGCTGATTCAGCAAACAGTAGATAAGGTGCATTTGATCAGGGAGCGTCTTCGTACAGCTCAGAGCAGGCAAAAGAGCTATGCTGATGTCAGAAGAAGGGAATTGGAATTCCAGGTTGGGGATCATGTCTTCTTAAGGGTATCACCAACCAAAGATGTGATGAGATTTGGGATTAAAGGAAAGCTGAGTCCACGTTATATTGGACCTTTTGAGATCTTGAGCAGAGTTGGAGAGGTTGCTTACAGCCTGGCACTGCCTCCGATTCTATCTGGGGTACACAATGTTTTTCATGTATCTATGCTGAGGAAGTATATCTCTGACCCCAGCCATGTCATAGCATATGAGCCTATACAGTTGAGGAAAGATTTATCATATGAGGAGCATCCTTTGCGTATCGTAGACCGCAAAGATCAAGTTCTAAGACGGCGTACCATTCCCTATGTCAAGGTGCAATGGAATAATCATTCTGAAAGGGAGGCTACTTGGGAACTGGAGAAGAAATGAAAGAAAAGTATCCACGACTATTTGTATCTTAAAATAGTTAATGATTGAAAACTGTTAGCTTTAGTTGATTGTTAGTCCTTGGGACAGAAATTTGGACCTTTAATTTTCTCTAATAAAAGTTATCAATTTCGAGGCCGAAATTTTTATAAGGAGGGGAGAATGTAATCCCCTAGATTTCTCAACTGCTCGTGAGAGTTATCACGATCAGATGATAGACTCAGATATTTGAATTCCAAGTATATCTTAATTGCTCGTGAGAGTTATCACGAGATCAGATGATAGACTCTAGATATTTGAATTTCAAGTATATCTAATTACAGAGTCCCTTGATTTGGGGACTCTGCAATGCCTATAAAAGATGATGTAGAACCCTCCTTCCCATCATACGTGGACGCCCCCTTCTCATCATCTCCTCGTGCGGACGTTTCTTCCCCAGCGCGCCTGCCTCTGGTAAGTCCCCTGTCCATGCATGAGAGAGAAGGATTGAGAGAGAAAGTTAAAAAAAAAGAAGAGGGAGGAGCCGGGTTACAGAACCCAGCTCCCTTCCCTTCCTCCGTGAGACTGGTTCAGGCCCGGCGGCGTGCCCGCCGCCTCGCCGGGCCTGAGCCCCGGCCGACAACCCCACCGGCACCGGGGGCGGCGTCCGGTGGGGTGCCGGAGAACATGAGAGAGAGAAGAGGGCGGAGAGGAGAGAGAGATGTGAAGATTACCGCCGGTCCGATCCTTGGTTCGGGCCCGGCGGTGTGCTCGCCGCCTCGCCGGGCCTGGGCCTTGGTCGGAGACCTCCACCGGCGCCGGGCGTGCGTCCGGTGGAGGTCCGGCCGGCCATGGTGGCCGGCCGTGCCGCCGGCGTAATCCTTAGCCACGGAAGACAGTGAGAGAGAAAGAGAGGGATAAAAGAGAAATTGGAGAGAGAGGGAGGGAAGGTCGCCCGGCCGGCCGGCTGGTCCGGCCAACGGCGGCCGGACCGGCCAATTTGGCCGGAATTGGCGCCGGCACCGTGGAAGACCGGCGATGAGAGAGAAAAGAAATTAAATGCCAAATTGATGAGAGAGAGGTGGGGGAGGCTGGCCGCGGCGGCCACGGTCCGGCCAACGGCGGCCGGACCGCCTTCAATTTGGCCGGCGGCCCTGGCCGCCGGCGCGATCTCAGCTCCTCTGTTTCTTTTGAAACAGAGGAGCTGGGTTAATAGAGGTTAATGGGCCGTTGGGCCGTTTTTTTGGGCCTTGTTGGGCCGTCTCTGAGCCCAGTTTGAGCAGCGTTTTGGGCCCTGTATCGGGCCGAGAATGACAAATAAATATATGGCCCGAATCAGGATTGATTCTAGTTTCTGGGAATAATTTTATTTCCCTATTTGGGTGTATACATTGAGAGATATTCAAGCCCAAAGTTGGGCCCGTGAAGTGGTTTGGGTAGAGTTTAAGAATTATTTTATAATTCAGATTTTAGAAATTTAATAATGAAAAATGATTCTGTAGGTTCCCAGGAGTCCAATTAGCTGGGTTATCAAGTGAAATTCGTGTACTGTGGTAAGTAAGTCAAGTATTATAATTTTATTAATTATTTAATTTGTGAACTGTGAAATTACAGTTAAATATAATTATGTTAATTTGGCAAAATCATATTGTTACTAATATGTAATCATGATAATGACAGTAAAACTTTATGTGTCGCCGCGGTTCTCACATGACAGATTATCACATGACAGATTCTCACATGACAGATTATCACATTATCACATGACAGATTATCACATGACAGATGACAGATACTGGTACCAGGACCCTTCCTCTTAGGGGATATTTAAGAGGGCTACACATGATGTGTATTGTAGGGCCGTGGGACACATAAAGAAAAATAATGACAGTATAAACAATGTAATTGTTATTGAATTAAGTTTCAAACTAATTGATCTGATGACATGAACCTAATGATAGCCTGATAAATGAAATTTTAAAATTATATTAGGCTTACTTATTGAGTGTGAGCTCACAAAATTCTCATAATGTTTTTCAGAGCCTCAGGAATGAAGATGGATAATTGAGATAGAAGGAGTTTCTATTAAGAAGACTTAGTTTTATTATATTGATTTAGTTCAGATTTGTTTGTGTGTAGGGCAGATAGCCCAAGACTGATAATTCTGGTTTGTAATAAATCATGGATATGGAATTTGCTTTATATTGATTTATGTGATAAGTTCAAGACGCCTTGCATGCTTGGCATGCGGCGGGTTGTCATCCTAGTTCGAATTTTGGGACTGGAGCGTGACAGCTTTAGATATAACGACCCGGGCCCACGGGCCCGTTTCGTTACAAGAAAGCAAGACGGACAAGGTCCACACCAACTTAGGCCACCACAGCCCAAAAAGGGATCCAATCGGTGCCTTGTCCTTCTTGCTTAACCGGTTATAAACCACTCAACCAACTCCCAATTATCCGATGTGGAACAATTAGGAGGGGCATCACAATCTACCCTCTTAACAGAGGCGATGTCCTCGTCGCCAGGGGTAATTGATCACAACCACCAGGCAGGCAGGATTCTAGAGGTGGCCCCCACAGGTTCAAGAGGTGGCTCCCATCCCCTATGGATATAGCACTTTGTCCTGTGTGGCACTTAGCTCCTGCACTTCTGACTGGTGTGAGGCTCTGATACCATAATGTAACGATCCGGGCCCATGGGCCCATTTCGTTACAAGAAAGCAAGACGGACAAGGTCCACACCAACTTGGGCCACCACAGCCCAAAAAGGGATCCAATCGGTGCCTTGTCCTTCTTGCTTAACCGGTTATAAACCACTCAATCAACTCCCAATTATCCGATGTGGGACAATTGGGAGGGGCATCACAAGAAGGGAATTAGAATTCTAGGTTGGGAACCATGCCTTCTTAAGGGTATCTCCAACCAAAGATGTGATGAGATTTGGGATTAGAGGAAAGCTGAGTCCATGTTATATTGTACCTTTTGAGATCTTGAGTAGAGTCGGAGAGGTTGCTTACAGCCTGGCACTGCCTCCGATTCTATCTGGGGTACACAACGTTTTTCATGTCTCTATATTGAGGAAGTATATCTCTGACCCCAGCCATGTCATAGCGTATGAGCCTATACAGTTGAGGAAAGATTTATCATATGAGGAGCATCCTGTGCGTATTATGGACCGCAAAGATCAGGTTCTGAGACGGCGTATTATTCCATATGTCAAGGTGCAATGGAGTAATCATTTTGAGAGGGAGGCTACTTGGGAACTTGAGGAGGAAATGAAAAAGAAATATCCACAACTATTTGAATCTTAATATAGTTAATGACATAGCTACGACTGTTGACTTTTGAATAAAGACTTAGTTGATTGTTAGTCCTTGGGATAAAATTGGAATTTTAATTTTCTCTAATGTAAATTATCAATTTCGAGGCCAAAATTTTTATAAGGAGGGGAGAATATAATCCCTTGGATTTCGTTAACTACTCGTGAGAGTTATCACGAGATCGGGAAGATAGACTCTAAAGATTTAAATTTCAAATATCTCTAACTAACAGAGTCTCAAATCCCTTGATTTGAGGACTCTGCATCGCCTTTAAAGGATCATCGAAACCTCCTTCCCATCATCCGCGAATGCCTCCTTCCCATCATCATTGTGCACGCATCTGCTCTTGGTAAGTCCTCTATCTATGCCTGGGAGTGAGAGAGAGAAAGTTAGAAAGAGAAAGTTAAAGAGAGATAGAGAGGAACCGGGTTAGGAAAACCCCAGTCCCTTCCCTGTGTCGATGTGGGTTCAGGCCCGGCGGGGTGCCCGCCGCCTCGCCGGGCCTGAGCCCGGGCCGACAGCCCCACCGGCACCAGGGGCGACGTCCGGTGGGGTGCTGGAGAGAGAGAGAGAGAGAGAAGAGAGCAGAGATGGAGAAAGAAACCACCTGGGATGGTTAGCCGGTGGTCCGATCCTTGGTTCAGGCCTGGTGGCGTGCTCGCCGCTTCGCCGGGCCTGAGCCTTGGTCGGCGACCTTCACCGGCGCCGGGCGTACATCCGGTGGAGGTTCGGCCGGCCATGATGGCCGGTCGTGCCGCCGGCACGCCTCCTAGCCGCAATGAATTGTGAGGGAAGAAAGAGAGGAATTAGAGAGAGAGAGAGGGGAGGCCGGCCGCGGTGGCAGCCGGCTCTGGCTCGGCCATCGGTGGCCGAACCGCCCCAGATTTGGCCGGCCATGTCGCCGGCGTGAATCCAAGCCGCCGCGGATAGAGAGAGAAAAAAGAGATTGGAAATGAAATTGGAGAGAGAGAGAGAGGGAAGGGGCCGCCGCGGCCGGCTCTGGTTCGGCCACCGGCGGCCAACAGGGGAACAACAGTAGTATAAAAAAAAAGAAAGAGAGAAGCTGGGCCGGCTGGGCTGTTTTGACTTGGGCCTATTGGGCCAGTTCATGAGCCATGTTTGAGTAGCGTTTTGGGCCCTGTATCGAGCCGAAAATGACAAAGTAAATATATGGCCCAAATCAGGATTGATTCTAGTTTCTGAGGATAATTTTGTTTCCCTATTTGGATGTATACATTGAGAGATGATCGAGCCCAAAGTTGGGCCCGTGAATTGGTTTGGGTAGAGTTTAAGAATCATTTTATAATTCGGATTTTAGGAATTTAATAATGAAAAATGATACTGTAGGTTCCCAGGCGTCCAATTAGCTGGGTTATCAATTGGAATTCACGTACTGTGATAAGTAAGTCAAGTATTATAATTTTATAAATTATTTAATTTGTAAATTATGAACCTACAGTTAAATGTAATTATGATAATCTTGCAAAATTATGTTGTTACTATCTAAATGATAATATGTAATTATGATAATGACAGTAAAACTTTATGTGTCGCTGCGGTTCTCATATGACAGATTATGATATGACAGATATCACATGACAGATTATTATATGGCCGATTATGATATGACAGAATACTGGTACCCGGACCCTTTCTCTTAGGGGATATTTAAGAATGATATACAAGATGAGTGTTGTAGGGTCGTGGGACACATGAAGAAAAAAACGATGACAGTATAAACAATGTTTGGTTTATATCGCATATTCTAGTATTGTTTATTTAATTAAGCTTCCAAAATTATTTTGATATGATAACATGAATATGCTGATAGCATGATAAATGAAATTTTGAAATTATATTAGGCTTACTTATTGAGTGTGAGCTTATAAAATTCTCACAATGTTTTTCAGAGCCTCAAGAATGAAGAAGGATAATTGGGATAGATGGAGCTTCTATTAAATAAACTTAGTTTCATTATTTTGATTTAGTTCAGATTCGCTTGTGTGTAGAACAAATAGTTCAAGACTGATAATTATAGTTTATAATAAATTATAAATTTAAATTTTTATTTATATTAATAAATTATTATTTTAGCTTAAATTTTGAAACCATAGCGTGACAGACACCGTCATTTAGTTAGTAGGCTTTTTTGATAAGGATCTGGTTCCCTTCTAATCGGAGAGCAAAGGAGGCGTCAAGCGCGAAAGCGGACTCTTTTTTAAACCCTTTTTCCCCCTCGGGGGACTTCAAGATCCGTCTCCCAGCATCCCTCCGATCGCAGCATACAAACCCTCGAGTCGTCCCCGCTCGACTCCCACTTGGCGTTATCGTGGCGTAGGTATCCTTTCTTTCGCCATTCCTGAACGATTTCTGACAGAAAAATTGCTTCCTCTTCTTCTTCTTATTAATTTGTTCGTTCTTCAAATTGATCGGTGCAGTGCGGTGTTGCTTTTTTGGATCGATTATTGGTTTACGTGGTTTGGATGGGGTTCTTAGAGATTAATTAGTTTCTTTTTTCTTCCTTACTCAGCAGAGGCGAGTATTAAGAGGATAGCAGCCATGTTTTATAAGTATTTTGATATTCCCAAGCAGCAGGCCAATCCTCTGAGCACTCTCGACAGGTTAAATGAGGTATTTACGTCTCTCTCTCTTTAACTGGGCATTAGCAGCCGTTTGTGTTTTGATGATTGAGATACTATGTCCTCGGACAGAATTTTTTAAGTTTTTAAGTTTTCATTTTTATTTGCTTGTTTTGATGTTATTGGATTATGATCTAATTGGTTTCCGGACGATTCTCATTTTAGAAATTGTTCCAAATTGATTGTCCTCGTGAGTGTCTTTTGTGATGGGAGAATCTTTTTTCATTTTTATTTTTATAGATATGCTCTTCCCAGTAACTTTTGTTCCCGATTGAGAGGACTAAAAGTGCTAGCTTGTTGAGCAGGTCTAACGAGACCGTAGTTGTACGAATTGTGTTCTTGATTAATATTCCACATGAGCAACATAGCCATACCTCTTATTTAGACCATGAGTGTTTTTTTTATCCATTGGGATGTTTAATGCTTTCTATGAAAGTTATTCAGGGATATCTTAGTGATGTTCCTTTAGCTACATAGAACTTATTCTCTAGTTCCATGGACAAGATTGATTTTTTATTTGTGATTTTGGTTTTAAGGTTTTTTTTTTTTTGTCATGGAATCAATCTGAAACCAAGGTTGTCTTCCAGATTTTGGCCCAAAAAAATGAGCAAGGCTATATATTTATAGTAAACAAGCAAAGGACCTGGTATTGCATGCAGATATATTGTATGGCATAATAGACAAAGGATAATCTTTATTTTGCCATTGGAGTGGCTAGGCTTGGATCTGCCATGCCTAGATGCAGGTAAGGGGTGGGGTCTACCTTTCTTTGCACATGGAAATACAAAACTAAGCAGAGGCAAACATGTAGAAGCAAAGATAAATGAAGTTAAGAAAACAAAATAGAAAAAGGATAGTGTTGAAGGGATAAGTAGAAGGCTAATAAGGTTTATTGCTTGACCAACAATCTTTCCTTTTAGAAAGGAGTGAAAAGTGCCCAAAAAATTGTCAATATTCATGTTTGAGTTGAATTGGATGCAAAATGGCAAGATCATAATCATGCGCAAATTTGACAACTCCTTTCATTACTCAATATCAGGGAAGGGACTAATGATCACAACGTTGGCTTTCAAAAGGCGCTTTTTCGTCAAAATATGACCAAACTATAGTAATCTTTTGGCACTTAGGACTTCAATATTATACTATTCAACATGCCTAATTATAGGACAATTTTAATTTCAATTTGGCAATTGAAGACAAGCATCTATTTGCTATTGTATCACGGAAATGACCTAATAGTTTTGAATCGATCATCAGAAGCGAAGGCAGCAGCTTTTATTCTGTTGAATGATTTTGCTCTTGTTTAGGGTGTTTTGGTGCTGCATCATGTGTTGAACAAGTTAGACCTGACTCTTAAACCAAATATTTAAGCTATCAGTTATGTGTTGAGGTAGTGGTGAGTTTTCCAACAATCCTGTGTAAAAGATGTGTTAGTATCCAAGATGACAAAATCTAATGATTGTTCAAGATTAAGGGTTCCTCAACACAATCATGACCATTTGTTC
Source organism: Calamus simplicifolius (assembly GCA_900491605.1). NCBI lineage: Eukaryota > Viridiplantae > Streptophyta > Magnoliopsida > Arecales > Arecaceae > Calamus > Calamus simplicifolius. The sequence goes on along the minus strand of UESW01002757.1, from coordinate 132,177 downwards.
ATAGAACCTTTTTTGAAAATAAAAGGTAATTAAATTTGATTGTCTATAAAGAAATTCAATTTAACCCAGTCTGGTTGCAACAGAGTTTTTTGTCTTTGTTCTATCCCGATGAAACCCTCACAAGTTCTCTGTCCACCAAACCTTATCACCAAATAAAAGTTAAAAAAAAAGAGAATGCTAGTTTTTAATACACAATTGATAGAATTAATTCATCTTACCCATTGAACTACATAGCTCTCACAACTTTGCATGTACACGCGCGCCCGCACGCATGCGCATGCATGCACGTAGATCCATGCTCCCAATTTCCATTGGATAATATTTATAGATATTCCTTTGGAGTTTCCCTGTCATTCATCTATGTTTTCTTAAATAGGAGTAACACACTTGCATATGTTTTCGTTTTTTTATGACACATAGAATGTGTTAATTTGATAAATTATCAAGCAGCCACCAACCTAGGAAAATGTGGAGAGTTAAGGTGTACTTGAATGAAAACTTCTTTTGGGCACCAGATGTAACTCTTATTGTGTCTCTCCACCCTATTGTATCCATGTTTTTGCCTTCCCTTTTAGTGCTGACTGTTGAACATCCATTGGCCATCGCGAATGAAACATTGGTGTGATCGAGTTGTGCAGACCTAAATCCATAAGGTTTGCAAGTAAAAACTTAGGGAACCAATATTACAGAATTGAAATTAAACATAGTAAAAATAGATTGAACTTTATCAAAAAGATAGGAAATTCAAGAAGCATTGTACTGAAAATATTGGGCTCAAAATTTCAACAGGCTTAAATTTTATACCTTGGCCTGACCCTGTGGGCTAAAACCATGACCCTGGCTCAGTAATTTTTTAGGCCGGCCCATGGACTGCCCGACCTATGCCCACCCTTTGCTATGACCCTTTTATCCTGAGATGCCATTTCTGAGATTTTTGTGAGTTGAGGATTTCCATTTCACCATATGTGTATGCATTTACTATTGAAAATCCAGATTTCTCTTCATTCAAGAGGAAAATATAAATATTTATTAAAATAGGGGCCTATTGATATCCAAACTTTTTTTTGAGCTTTGTCAGTGGAGTTAGAGAGCCAAACTGGCATCTCCAAGAGTCTTATTTTTTATATAAATTCTGATAAGTAGGGAATCGAAGTGCAATTCCCTATAGAGTTTAAGAGTTTTCGAAACTCCTTTAAATTATTTTAAGGGGGAAAATTCTAAATCAGTCGAGATGTTGATTTGTTTGGATCCTTTGAGATTTGAGCAGGGAGTATACAGTTTGATTCCCTATAAAATCCATGAGAGACAGCATCTTTCCTTTTTTCCTTTCATGTAGTCAGCTGCTTTCTATTTTTTTTTTTCTATTTGAAATTTGATTCTCTCCAAATTTGGATTGAATGGGCGAGGTCTAATTTTAAATCATGGGTTCTTCATGTTGTGGAATGGTTTGTGACTAGGTGGAGCCATTCCATTTGTGTAGAGTGAAAAAATGTGGGCCTTACTTAATCATAAACCATTCTGCAATACGTGAAAGGCCTCTGATTTCGAATTGGACCTCATCAATTTAATGCAAATTGGAGAAGATTTTGACTCCTCATCTTTTCCTCCCTCACATGAGTTACACATAGAGGTGTGTTGAATGACTAATAGTTGGTCACAAAGGAGTAGTCTCCATCATATAGCAAGAGATATATAGCAGTAAAAGCATTCATGGCAAGACCCACAAAATATGTAACTAGACTCATACCAATACATGGCCGATTCGGTATGGTCTGGATCAGTACGAACAATACGCATTTGATATTGAGATAGGGTGCCCATTCTTTTCTCACTTTTAATTATAATATCACTCAGTATCGGGTGGTACGGATTGATGTTAGGCTATATAGGGTGGTTAGCTTAGTTCAGATTAGTTTAATTCATATCGAATCAAAACTCAGTACTATATAAGTATTTTATCGGTACAAAATGGTAGGTCAGTATGGATCATTATAAGAGTCTTTGATTTAGTAGCCGGAATCTTCTACAAAGGGTAACACACCCAAAATCTTCCTAAAATCTCCAATTTATACATGCTTTCTAAACACTTCCTAACAGTGTCTCTAACATACCTGCTTCCCCACACCCATACCCGTAATGCGCTCGCACATGCATATATGGGGTCTCATACTTGTTCGCTTGTGCATTCATACTTTGTAGTGCTCGCTTATATATTCTAATTCTATATGTCATGCAACTTGTGGAAGTTCACATCGTACTATTCAACTAGTTATAATTATCTAAACTGCTGCTGTACTGTATATATGATTTAGACACTGGAAATGCTTGAGAAAAAGGAGAAAGTTCTTGAGAAGAAAGTGGCTGCTGAAGTCAAAAAGGCCAAGGAGTTCACGAGAGCAAAGAACAAAAGAGGTATACCTTTTAGTTCTACATATAGTCAACATATATAAATACAATATATAGACACATGCATGCATGCATGCATCACTATCCTCTATCATGAAGCATAGCTTTTGTGAACCAATGTTTGTTTGCCTGAACTTTACTGCTGTGTTCATGTATTAGTTTCATCTAACATTAATTCTAGGTCAATGACTGCATGAATCGGAAGTTCCAGGAAAAAAAAGAGGTTCAAAGCTCAATAATGGGGTCCTTTTGTATGTCTTTTTCATACCTTGCATTATTTTCCACAGATAGTAATATAGTGGAGTAATGCTTCTTTGTATTCTCTAGAACTTGCTAATAACTCTTCTTAGAAGAGAATATCCCAAGAATCCTTAGGTTATTTTTTATAATTTCCCTGATTCTCCATGGACTGGTAACTTAGCCGGAATTTGTCATGCTCTTAAATTGGAAGTTTACATCCATAATATTTGTATCCTCTGTAAATTTTTTGCTTTGATTTTTTATATTAGCTGCAATACAATGTCTGAAGAGGAAAAGGCTTTATGAGCAACAAATTGAGCAACTTGGAAACTTCCAATTGAGGATTCATGATCAGGTACTTTTTTTAATTCAAGTAGTTTTTTCATTGCTTCAGAGTGCACCTGGTTAATCTATTCAAGGAGTTCTTCTTATGAAGTTGATACTTGAATTATGTTGGGTGTTGACCACTTCAGATGATAATGCTAGAATGTGCAAATGCTACAACAGACACTGTTAAGGCATTAAGAACTGGGGCATCAGCAATGAAGGCTATGCAGATAGCAACGTGAGTAGCTATCTTATATTCTGTAGACCTTATGAGTATTCATGTTCTTGGTAGATTGTTTTGTAGGATACTGAGCATGTTATTGGAAATTTCATACGTGCATTGACAATTTTTCCAACATCTTTATTTCCTGATCACAATATACAAGATAATTATTTGCTGTCTAATTCTAGTTTTCCTTCTAGAAAGTTCAATCTTGCATGATGTTGAACACTTAGAATTTCTGACTAGAAAATGAAGTTATACGTTTTTTTTTTCTGTTCAATTATCAGATGTTCCACCTTTTAACTTTTTGAACATTTTGTTTCATCTTGCAGTATCAGATAATTTACATCATAATGTTGACATTTATGTAAATTGAGGAACTTGACTTGATACTTATTAATTTTTCAGAAACATTGATGATGTTGACAAGACTATGGATCAAGTCAATGAGCAGACAGAGAACATGAAACAAATCCAGGAAGCACTATCTACTCCTATTGGAGCATTAGTTGATTTTGATGAAGTAATCATCTCCTCCCACTTCTTCTCCTTCTGGCATATTTTAGTTGATCTATTTTTTCCAACATGGTGTGTCCAATGTATGTTTTGTATTATTAGGATGAATTGGAAGCAGAACTTGAAGAATTGGAGGGATCTGAGTTGGAGGAACAACTTCTTCAACCTGCTACAACTGCTCCTTCTGCACCAGCACAGCATGTTCCAGCACAAAGACAGCCAACTCGCTCTGCTCCACAGAAAAATACAGCTGAAGAAGATGAACTTGCAGCATTACAAGCTGAAATGGCTCTATAGTCTGGTATTTTTCTTCCTCTCATCAATTGCATATGCATCAGAATTTTACACTTTAACATTGTCAAATGTTTAGCGTTCAAGTAGCACTTTAAGAAACTCTACTTTCATGATAAAGAGGAGTGTCACTGTTGTTTGAGCTAGAAAAGAAGAAGCGAGACTAAGAAGCCTACTTCACATTATGCATAATCTTTTACATTCAAAAAAGACGAATTAAGAATCATGGCACTTGGTTGTTTGAGTTTGCATGACATTTTTTCAATATGCTTCAAGCTGAAAGTTTATGAAATTTTTTTGAGACTACTGATAATGAACATGCAAATGTGCATGGCTGCTGCGTATTTTGGATAGAGAGTAATTTAACCATAAATTTTAAAAAGATTGAAAATTAGCTATTAATTTTGAAAAAAAAGGTTATTTCAAACCAAAGGTTGTTGGTTACCAAACCAATAAAGCTAAAAAGTTTCTAGGATGAGAGTTTGGTTGACATGGACAAAGAGTTTCTAATATTGGCAAGGAATTCTGGCGATAATGGGCCTACAATTAGAACGAGCTGAGATTAAGAGTGAGGATAAAATTTAACAAATAAATCTAGTTGATTGTGTCATGGGAATTTAAAAGTTGGGAATATTTGGACTTTATAGTGTTAGATTTAGAGCTTTAAGAATCAGATTATTCAACCATTAGTTATAAATCCTAGTTCTTCTGTGTATATATAGATTTGTTAGCACTTCAAAATGCTGAGTCTAACTGGAATGAGCTTGAAACTTATCTCTTAAGATTAATCCTTAACCCTAGTAAAATTAATGATCTTATCTAGTTATTTAAATTATTTATTACCTTCATCATGCAATATTGTCAAAGGTTACTACCAGCAATTTTAAAATTCCTTGTTTCATGATACCATCCAGACAATTTTTGATGACGCACGACCGCAGACGTGGAGCGCCGGGAGACCTGATCTGGCTGCTGGCGAGATCCTCGGGCAGCCGAATGACCTGCAAGAAGTCCAAGACCGAGGGGTTCTCCGGTGGGAACCCTCCGATGCCCAAGTCAGTGATTGAGGTCACAGCCGAAGGAAGGCTCGAGAGAGCCTTCTCAGGTCCAGAGAACCCTTAGAAGTGGAGTCTCTCTGGATGAAAAAGTGAGGGAGTGCTTATGTTAGCATACCTGAATCTTTTGGACTTACCCTTTTATAGGCCGTTGAAATCTGCATGGGTTCGGGCGCATGACATTCCGCGAGGAGGGAATGTCTGTGGGACACGTGGGGGTTACGTGAGCTTGGGCTAGTTGGTGGATCATGTCCCATCGGAGAGGGAGAGCCAGTGGTTGGTGAGCCAGGTCCCATCAGTCGGCGGAATGGCTGGTAGGTGGGTCTGATCCCATCAACAGCGTGCTCAGGAGATGCCAGTCTGAGCGGGTCAGACGGTTGATGGTTTTAGCAGGTGCAGGGCCGACCTTAGGAGGTCGGGGCCGCCACAGCGTGTCCTGGAGAAGACGGGGCCGCCGGGGGCCGGCCTTAGGAGGTCGGGGCCGTCACGATGCGCCCTGGAGAAGACGGGGCCGCCGGGAGCCGGCTTAGGAGGTCGGGCCGCCACGGCGCGTCCTGGAGAAAACGGGGCCGTCGGAGGCTGGCCTTAGGAGGTCGGGGCCGCCACGGCACGTTCTGGAGAAAACGGGGCCGCCGGGGGCCGACCTTAGGAGGTCGGGGCCGCCACGGTGCGTCCTGGAGAAGACGGGGCCGCCGGGGGCCGGCCTTAGGAGGTCGGACTGCCACACGCGTCCTGAGAAAACGGGGCTGCCGGGGCCGGCCTTAGGAGGTCGGGGCCGCCACGGCGCGCCCTGGAGAAGACGGGGCCGCCAGGGGCCGGCCTTAGGAGGTCGGGGCCGCCATGATGCGTCCTGGAGAAAACGGGGCCGTCGGGGGCCGGCCTTAGAGGTCGGGGCCGCCACGGCGCGCCCTGGAGAAGACGGGGCTACCGGGGGCCGGCCTTAGGAGGTCGGGGCTGCCCCGGTGCGTCCTGGAGAAGACGGGGCCGCCGGGGGCTGGCCTTAGGAGGTCGGGGCTGCCACGGAGCGCCCTGGAGAAGATGGGGCCGCCGGGGCCGGCTTAGGAGGTCGGGGCCACCACGCGCGTCCTGGAGAAAATGGGGCCGCCGGAGGCTGGCCTTAGGAGGTCGGGGCTGCCACGGCGCGCCCTGGAAAAGACGGGGCCGCCGGGGGCCGGCCTTAGGAGGTCGGGCCGCCACGGCGCGTCCTAAAGAAAACGGAGCCGCCGGAGCCGGCCTTAGGAGGTCGGGGCCGCCATGGAGCGCCCTGAGAAGACGGGGCCGCCGGGGGCCGGCCTTAGAGGTCGGGGCCGCCATGGCGTGCCTGGAGAAGACGGGGCCACCGAGGGCCGGCCTTAGGAGGTCGGGGCCGCCGGCGCGCCCTGGAGAAGACGGGGCCGCCGGGGGCCGGCCTTAGGAGGTCGGGGCCGCCACGGTGTGCCCTGGAGAAAACGGGGCCGCCGGGGGCCGGCCTTAGGAGGTCGGGGCCGCCACGGTGCGTCCTAGAGAAGACGGGGCCGCCGGGGGCCGGTCTTAGGAGGTCGGGGCCGCCACGGCATGCCTTGGAGAGCCGGGCGGACGGGGCGACCTGGGAGGTCGGGGCCGCCACGGCGCGCCTTGGAGAAGACGGGGCTACAGGGCTGCGCTGGTGCCACGTGGTTGATTTTGCCATGATTACCCCTGTGACTTTATTGGCCACATCACTGGTCATATCAGATGCCCCCCCGCTCCTGAGCGCGAAGGGCCAGTGCCAGTCGCCCTTTGGGCGATAGGAGCGTGAAAATTCAAAGGCTATGATAACTGACTTTAGGCGCTTTAAATGGCGGGCAAATCGGCGCGCCTTCCTGAAGCGACGTCGCCTCGAAGATCTTCCGTAATCATGCGGTAAGTGGGCGCTGACGTCGGTCCCCATCGATTTGAGGGGGTGCTTCTTGGAGGATGGAAAAAAGGTAAGAGTCATCATTGTTGCTCCGCGCTTCAAGCATTACTATTGGCCGGAGACTCCGCTCCTTGGTGGAATCAAGGCGGGCGCCTTAATCGTGGGCAAAAGATCGGCGCTTTGGGATGCGGCGTAATAGGCGAGGGCCATGTGGCTGATCTTGGGCGGTTGGTTTGAAATTGGGGTATAAAAGACGCCTCCAGGGCCTGGAGGGAGAGTTTTATACCGCCATTGCTCTCCTGCCTTCTTCCCTCTCGAGCTTCCTTGCAACCCGAGACCTTCAGCCTTCGTCTTCTTAACAAATCCCCAGGTTAGTTTTCATTTTTCACCTTCAACCTTTGATCCATGGACCGTAATGCTATTAGAGAGGGTAAGAGACCAGTAGTAGATCCGTCCTCTTCCGAGCCGTTCCCATTTCCATCCGCCGCCCGGCGCCCTCTCCGGCAACTAGCCTTGACCCGGTGGGGCCGGGGGGGATCGCCTCCACCATGACCCCTGAGGAGGTAGAGGCCATTAGGACTACGTATAAGGTCCCAGACTTCATTCGTTTGTCCGCACCTGGCCTTGAAGACAGAGTGAACTCCGTCCTTCCCAGACGAGTTGCTCTGTACGAGGAGTTTTTTAGGTGCGGGCTGCGGCTTCCTTTTCATCCCTTCTTTCTGAACCTCTTGAATAGGTATAGGTTAGTACCGGCGCAGTTGACTCCGAACTCGATTCGGATCTTCTGCGCCTTCGTCATCCTTTGCCATTTTCAGGGGTCCGCGGCCAGCTTGTCCTTATTTCGGGCTCTTTACAAACTTCGCCGCCAGGGTGAGGGGGCCTAGTGGGTGTTTACCGCTAGGCCGGGCAGGGCTCTTCCATTGGGTCTTCCGTCCAAGATTAGGGGGTGGAAGTCTCAGTTTCTTTTTGCCCATATAGAGGGAGTGAGGACCGAATGGGGGGAACCGGACGTGAGCTCCAATGAAAATTCGGCCTTAAGTGATAAGGATGAGGAGCTCTTCCGCCATTTCTCTAACTCCCAGATTCCTTCCTACAAGGACCTCCTGTCCGAGGAGAACTTGTACGAGGCCGAGCTGGCTCCGCAGTTGGTGAGCACAGAAATCCTTTCTTCTTGCCCTCGGCCGGATGTGGCTTTCACCCGTTTTATCGAAATTTTTTCCCTTTTTCTCCTTTTTCTTCTTTTTGTGTACTAACCCTTATTTTTTATGTAGCCATGAAGTTTTCTGTGGAGAAATTTGAGGCCCTCGCGCGCCAAAAGAAATGAGCGGCCGACGAGCAGGGGATGCCGGTCAAGAGGGCGTGAAGGGCTCGCGTCGAACCGGTCGAGGCACCAGAAGCCCCCCAGTCCAGGCACCCGTGGAGGAGCCGACCAGGGAGGCACCGGCTGAAGGGGGAGTCCCGGGCCAGCCGGGGTCGAGATGGAAGAGGGGAGATCCCTGCCACCACCGAGACTGCCATGTGGTCTTGGATCCTGAAGAGGAAGTCCCTGCCGCCACCGAATTTACCGAGGCGGGGCAGGTAGCAGTCGCTAGAAGCCCTCTGGCTCCTGCTGAGCCAGAGACGGAGAGGGCACCTCCCACATTTGGAGAGGGAGAGGTCGCCGCTAGGAGCCCCAGTGCCGGGCGAGGAGGTCCAATGGGCAGCAGGCCGGGCCGAGGAGCTCGTCCCGGCGATCCGCACACTGCTTGACTCAGCGGACGGCAGACGAGACGTCGGGAGGACCACCGTGACTGGTGTCCAGGCTATCCACCACGGAGGATGCTGCGCGGGCCGCAGCCCTCCTATCCAGAGCGAGAACCTCGGCGACTGACGAGGAGATAGGAAGGCAATCCCATGCCGCCATCCTCGACATGGTTATGGTCAACGTGCTCGAGGTAACCTTTCGAACGTAACCTCCTTTTGCCCTACTTTGGTCGATATGTGGCTGATGGGCCCTCTTGGTGCAGTTGGCCAACGAGGCCTTTGCCCTTCGCGCAGCGGTGACTCATACAAGGGAGGCGCTCGCGCTGACCATTAGGCGGGCCAACAAATACAAGGAGCAGGCCCGTGCGCTGTCCGAGAAGTTGGCTCGGCAGCAGGAGGAGGCCAAGGTCCGAGAGGAGGTCCTAAGCGGCTGGGTGAAGGAGGCCAAACGCTAAACCGAAGCTGAGGGCAAATTTGGAGGCCCTCCACTTAAGTAGTCTGGCTTCATTGTGATCATCGGGGAGGGTGCCGTCTGTGAGAAGCAGACGTAGGCATCCATACATGTCGGCTCTTGGGTGAGCGGAAGGATTTCCTCGCTGTTTTCTATGCTGGGCCTTTCTAGTGCTCGACGAAGGCGTCCCTTGTAATGCTGTTGGTGGAGGTAGCAGGCGGGAAAGGGTATCGGCCTTGGCGTTTTCGCTCCGGAGAATATAGCTGATACTGAAGTAAGAGAGTGGAGAAACTAGGGATCGGACCTTGTCTAGGTACGGGTCATGGCGGAATCATGTGCCTCGTACTCCCCGTTGATCTGCCCGGAGACAAGTTGCGAGTCAGTGAAAGCTCTGAGGTGCCTTATTCCAAGTTCTCGAGCGAGCCTCAGGCCTGCCAATAAGGCCTCGTATTCGGCTTGATTGTTGGTGGCTTCGAACAAGAACCGGAGGGCACATTCTACCATTTCACTGTCAAGGCCCGCAAGAATGAGGCCGGCGCGCTTCCTTGGGAATTTGAGGCGCCATCCACATGGAGGATCCAAGACTCCCCATCGTCCTCTGGCTTGGCAACAGGTTGCTCTGCGAGAGCCCCCTCGATCGGCTCCTCGGCCCAAGTGCACTCGACCAGGAAGTCGGCCAAGACCTGGGACTTCAAGGCGGGTCAAGCTTGAAAAGAAAGATCGAACTCTCCCAGCTTGATGGCCCATTTGGCGAGTCGGCCTGAGGTATCCGGGCGAGCCAGGATGGCTCGGAGGGGTTGGTCCGTAAGCACCACAATGGGATGGGCCTGAAAGTACGGGTGGAGACGCCGGGCGAGACGATCAAGGCGAAGATGAATTTTTCTGTCCTGGAGTACCTGACCTCCGTATCGTGGAGCACCTTGCTCACATAATAGACAGGCCTCTGGGTCCCGTCATCGTCGAGACGCACCAAAACTGAGCTAACGGCTTCTGGAGAGGCAGCGAGGTAGAGGAAGAGATTCTCCCCATCCCTCGGTTTAGACAGGAGTGGTGGGGAAGACATAAACGCCTTCAGCCCGTCGAAGGCTTCCTGGCAGTCGCTGTCCACTCGAAGCTGTTCACCTTCCGCAGGGTTTTAAAGAAGGGTAGGCATCACTCAGCTGACTTGGAGAGGAAACGGCTTAAAGCTGCCACCCTCCTGTGAGTCACTGCACCTTCTTGCTAGTCGGCGGCCTCATATCGAGGATAGCGCTGATCTTCTCAGGGTTCACCTCAATCTCGCTAAGTCACCATGAAGCCCAGGAACTTGCCTGCCGTGACGCCAAAGGCACATTTCTTTGGATTCAACTTGACTTGGAAACACGGAGGTTGTTGAAGGTTTCCTCTAAGTCGAGGACGTGGTCGGAAGCACGGGTACTTTTTGTCAGCATGTTGTCCACATAGACTTCCATGTTCCGGCCCAGCTAATCCTGGAAGACCTTGTTCATCAACCTTTGATATGTTGCTCCCGCATTTTTGAGGCCGAAGGGCATCACTTTATAACAATAGATGCCTTTTTCTGTCACGAAGGACATGTGCTCCTCGTCACTCGGGTCCATCTTTATCTGATTGTATCCGGAGAAGGCATCCATGAAGCTGAGAAGTTTATGGCCTGAGGTAGAGTCTACCAGCTGGTCGATCCGGGGCAGAGGGAAACTGTCTTTCGGGCAGGCCTTATTCAGGTCAGTGAAGTCGATGCAAATTCGCCAGCTTCCGCTCGCCTTTCGCACCATGACGACATTGGCCAGCCACCTAGATAATGCGCCTCTCTGATATGGCCGGCAGCGAGTAGCTTGTTGACCTCTTCATCGATAGCCTTTTGCCGCTCGGGAGCGAAGCTTCTCTTCCTCTGGCGGACTGGATGGTACTTTGGATCAATGTTAAGCTTGTGGGTGATCACCTCAGGAGGAATACCGGGCATGTCGGACGCCGACCAAGCGAATATGTCCGAATTGGCCCGCAAAAAAGTCAAAGGCGATCACATCTTCTGGAGAAAGGAGTCCACCGATGCACAGTCCTCATCAGGTCATCTCCAAGAGGAAAAGTTAAGAGCCGCTCGGCCGGTTCTCCCCCCACGCTGGGCTCCCTAGGGTCAGGCGCTTCTGTGACCGGCTCGGCTTCCAGAGGGCTTGACGCTACATGGTAGCAAGGCAGGACCGAGCTGACCTCGCCTCTCATTTCTCCAACACCTTCACTAGTAGGGAACTGCACCAGCAAACGTTGGGTGGAGATGATTGCACCAATAAGTTTAAGCCTGGGCACCCAAGGATGGCATTATATGCCAAGGGTACTCGCACGATCAAGAACTTCATGATAACTGTGCTTTGGTACGGGGCGTTCCGACCATCACAGGCAAGGATACTTCGCCCTCAACCCTTACTGAATCCCTATGAATCTGACCAAAGGGGTCACCACGGGCCGAAGAGAGTCGAGAGATAATCCCATCCTAACAAATGCGTCGTAGGTAAGGATGTCAGCTGAGCTGCCACTATCAACTAGTATCCTTTTTACAGGGTGTTTGGCGATCGTCATAGAGACGACAACGCCTTCATTGTTTACATTTTCCACATTTGATGATCCCCCCCCCAAGAATCACATCGCCCGGTGCCCTCTCCCCCCTCGGCCGCTTGGGTGAGGAAGCCGCTCCCCAAGACACCATTCCGACCGTCCGCTCCGTGGGGGCATTGTCAACAGTGGCCTGAGCGGGCGGGGGTCCCATGAGTGCTGGCAGTGGTTGTGGCGCCTTCTGACATACTTCCCGAGGTAGCCCCGTCGGATAAGCTCCTCGATGGCGCGTTTCAAGTTGTAGCAACTGTCGGTGTTGTGGCCATAATCCCGATGGAAGCGGCAGTAGCGGCTCTTGTCGCGGGGGTGCCCTTCTTCATGGGAGGAGGCCGCTGGAGGTAAGGTTCGCCCTCAATCTCCATAAGGATATGAGAGTGAGGAGCCAGAAGAGGTGTGAGCTCGCCCTCCCGAGGGGCGAGGCCTCGACGCTTGCGGTCCGATCGTCGGGGCGGTTCGGGCCGCCGGGGGCGAGAAGGTCCACTTGGCTATGGGCGAGCAGGCTTGCGGCTGGAGCTCCTTGAGGATTCTCGGCAGGTAAAATCGGCCTCATCCGCGCGGATGTACTTCTGAGCCCAGATAAGGAGGTCAGAATAGGAGCTTGGAGGCTTTTTGTCCAAAGAGAAGGTGAAGCGGGACGGAAGGAGCCCCCGCTTCAGCGCTAACATTGCCACGCATCATCCAGATAGTAGACTTCAAGGGCGGTGGTCTTGAACCAGGCCACAAAGTCCCGCAGCGACTCCCCTTCCTTCTGGCGGACGGAGAAGAGGCTGTCCGCGACTCTTGGAATCCGCCGGTATGCATCAAAATGCGCTAGAAAGGCCTTTTCAGCTCTCGAAAAGAGTCGATTCTATGGGGGGACAGATGTGAGTGCCAGGCGCGAGCAGCTTTTCGTAGAGTGGCGGGGAAAGCCTTGCAAAGGAGGGCGTTCGTAACACCTTGGACTTGCATCATAGCTTTATAACTCTCGAGGTAATCGAGGGGATTCATCGTACCATCGTACGGATCTATCTGAGGGAAACGGAATCTGGTGGGGATGGGCTCCTCCAGTATCCGGCGGGTGTAAGGAGGACGGGTGTCATATTCTTCCTCCGATTGATTGTTGATCTTCCTGGCGAACTTGTTTAGTCACCGATTGTACTCATCCAGGCGCTCCTCCGCCTGGCGGCTGATCGTCGGGGCCCTCCGAGACGGCTCGGAGGATGAAGAAGAAGAAGAAGGAGAAGGACACGGAGGGTGAGGCTTCCGTTTTGGTTCCTCCTGGTGGTGCGGCTCTGGCGGAAGCTTGCTCGGGCCACCACCGGGGGACTGTGGCCGCTTAAGAGGCTCGCGACGAGGCTTCCTAGGGGAAACCTGACGGCGACCGGCCTCTCGCCGAGGGGAACCTCCCCTTGCCGACTGCTGATTGGCAGGGGGAGTAGTTTGGTGTTGGGTGGCCACGGACTGCTGCTGCTGAAGTCCATGGACCATGGCGGTGAGAGTTTGTACTTGCTGGGTAAGAGGCGGTGAGAGTTTGGACTTGCTGGGTAAGAGCCGCCAGCTGCTCCGCGGCTGGGGCAACCGCCTCTAGTTGCGGAAAAGTAACGGAAGGGTTGGCAGCAGGGAGGTTGGCCTCCTCCTGCTGCCTAGCCGGGGGGAGATGCCCCCCAGGGTGACTGACTGAGGCATCCTGAGCTCGTGTCACCACCATAGTTGAGAGAGGGAGAGAAAGAGAAGTATACTGTAGGGTTTGGGTCTTCTTTGCTTCCCCTCCTTCCTGGCGTGCCAATCTGATGACGCACGACCGCAGACATGGAGCGCCGGGAGACCTGATCTGGCTGCTGGCGAGATCCTCGGGCAGCCGAATGACCTGCAAGAAGTTCCAAGACCGGAGGGGTTCTCCGGTGGGGACCCTCCGACGCCCAAGTCAGTGATCGAGGTCACAGCCGAAGGAAGGCTCGAGAGAGCCTTCTCAGGTCCAGAGAACCCTTAGAAGTGGAGTCTCTCTGGATGGAAAAGTGAGGGAGTGCTTATGTTAGCGTACCTGAATCTCTTGTGGACTTACCCTTTTATAGGCCGTTGAAATCTGCATGGGTTCGGGCGCATGACATTCCGCGAGGAGGGAATGTCTGCGGGACACGTGGGGGTTACGTGAGCTTGGGCTAGTTGGTGGGTCCTGTCCCATCGGAGAGGGAGAGCCAGTGGTTGGTGAGCCAAGTCCCATCAGTCGGCAGAATCGGTTGGTAGGTGGGTCTAATCCCATTAACAGCGTGCTCAGGAGATGCCAGTCTGAGCGGGTCAGATAGTTGGTTGTTTTAGCAGGTGCAGGGCCGATCTTAGGAGGTCGGGGCCGCCACGGCGCGTCCTGGAGAAGATGGGGCCGCCGAGGCCGGCCTTAGGAGGTCGGGGCTGCCACGGCACATCCTGGAGAAGATGGGAGCCACCGGGGGCCGGCCTTAGGAGGTCGGGGCCGCCACGGTGTGTCCTGGAGGAGACGGGGCCGTCGGGGGCCGGCCTTAGGAGGTCGGGACCGCCACGGCGCGTCCTAGAGAAGACGGGGCCGTTGGGGGTTGGCCTTAGGAGGTAGGGGCCGCCACGACGCGCCCTGGAGAAGACGGGGCCGCCGGGGGCCGGCCTTAGGAGGTCGGGGCCGCCACGGCGCGTCCTGGAGAAGACGGGGCCGCCGGGGGCCGGCCTTAGGAGGTCGGGGCCGCCACGGCGCGTCCTCGGGGGCCGGCCTTAGGAGGTCGGGGCCGCCACGCGCCCTGGAGAAGACGAGGCCGCCAGGGGCCAGCCTTAGGAGGTCGGGGCCGCCACGGCGCGCCCTGGAGAAGACGGGGCCGCCGGGGGCCGGCCTTAGGAGGCCGGGGCCGCAATGGTGCGCTCTGGAGAAGACAGGGCCGCCGGGGGCCGGCCTTAGGATGTCGGGGCCGCCACGGCGCGTCCTGGAGAAAATGGGGCCGTCGGGGGCCGGCCTTAGGAGGTCGGGGCCGCCACGGCGCGCCCTGGAGAAGACGGGGCCGCCGGGGACCGGCCTTAGGAGGTCGGGGCTGCCACGGTGCGTCCTGGAGAAAACGGGGCCGGCCTTAGGAGGTCAAGGCCGTCACGATGCGTCCTGGAGAAAACGGGGCCGCTGAGGGCCGGCCTTAGGAGGTCGGGGCCGCCACGGCATGTCTTGGAGAAAACAGGGCCGCCGGGGGCCGGCCTTAGGAGGTCGGGGCCGCCACGGCATGCCTTGGAGAAGCCAGGGCCGACGGGGCCGACTTGGGGAGGTCGGGGCCGCCATGGCGCGCCTTGGAGAAGACGGGACTGACAGGGCTGCGCTGGTGCCACGTGGTTGATTTTGCCATGATTACCCTGTGACTTTATTGGCCACATCACTAGTCACATCAATTTTCTTCCTAAATCTATAGCACCCTTACTCTAATTGTAGCCCACATTACACCATCTCTATATATAACTAGAAAAATGACAGATATGTTGGCTTTTGGGTGTCCAAATGCTGAATTCTGTCTTTTTGAGTTGTTTTCAGTTAGCATCATTAACTTTGTTGTTTTTCTTTTATTTATTTATTTATTTGTTGGTGGACGATTTTCTTTTATTTTGGCTATGTTTTTGTTGCTTCATCATGTATTTTAGTAATGGAGAAGAAACACACTACATGGTGCTTACTAGATATGTATGCAGACATTTTGAAGCCAATATAACCTACGTAGTTGTTTGTACAATAAGTGGGTATCGTATGTGCTTAAATATTTCATTAAGGCTGTATTAAAAGCAATGCATAATTCACTTTTGTTTTGATTACATGAAGTTATGGCAGAAAAAACATGTATACCGAGGTTACAGAGAAGGGTATTGAAACCTGATGACGCTCGATCACCTCTTCTGGACGTCGGGAACGGAGGCGCTCCTCGAATCCTCGCCTCGCCGTGTTGCCTGCAAGGAAGTCCCGGGACCGGAGGGGGCTCCGGCGGGACCCTTCGATGGCCAAGTTAGTGACTGAGGTCACAGCTGAAGAAGGGCTCGAGTGAGCCCTGTTTTTTGGTGGAAAAGAGGGGTCTCCCCGAGAAGGAATCCCTTTTGAGAGTTTAGATGGCGATTTTGGGGGGTTATCGCGCATACCTGTTTGGTGTGGATTCACCTTTTTATAGGGGTTGATTCTGGCACGATCACGTGGGATTGCTTGAGTCAGAAGATCTGCTGAGCCCTTGCGTGAATCTGGGCTGGTCAATGGGCTACGTCCCATCAGCCGGCGGGGCTGCGCGCGTCAGGCGCTGTCGGGCGGCGCGCATCAGAGAGGCAGTTTCTTGAGCCGCTGGGGCTGATCTGGCGGGAACTGGGAGATCCCGACTTGTCAGGGCCGAGCCGGGTCGACCCGAGATAGCTAGGGCCAATCCCGTTGGCAAGACAGTGCCGGGGCGGGGTTGACGGACTTGGAGGCGCCGGGGCCGAGTCGGGCCGGCCGGGGATGGCCTTGGCCGACTCGGCGGACTAGGGGACGCCGGGGCCGAGTCGGACCGGCCTGGGATGGCCTTGGCCGACTCGGAGGGACTGGAGATGCAGGGACCGAGTCGGGCCGACCGAGGATGGCCTTGGCCGACTCGGCGGGACAGGGGACGCCAGGGCCGAGTCGGGCCGGCCTGGGATGGCCTTGGCCGACTCGGCGGGACTGGAGACGCCGGGGCCGAGTCGGGCCGGCCTGGGATGGCCTTGGCCGACTCGGCGGGACTGGAGATGCCGGGGCCGAGTCGGGCCGGCCGGGGATGGCCTTGGCCGACTCTGCGGGACTGGAGACGCCGGGGCCGAGTCGGGCCGGCCGGGGATGGCCTTGGCCGACTCGGCGGGACTGGAGACGCCGGGATCGGCCGGCTTGGAGAGGCCGTGGCCGGCTAGGAACTGGGGCCGCCTGTCTTGGAGGTGCCAGACTTGGAGGTGCCGGTCTTGGCGGCGTCGGCCTTTGGGGCCGACGGTCTTGGCGGCGTCGGCCTTTGGGGCCGACTGTCTTGGAGGTGCCGGCCTTGAGGCGCCGGTCTTGGTAGGTGTCGCCGGTTTTGGCCGAGGTGTCGGCCTTTGGGCCGACTGTCTTCGAGGTGCCGGCCTTGGAGGCGCCGGTCTTGGTAGGTATCGGCCTTTGTGGCCGACTGTCTTCGAGGTGCCGGCCTTGGAGGCGCCGGTCTTGGTAGGTGTCGGCCTTTGGGGCCGACTGTCTTCGAGGTGCCGGCCTTGGAGGCGCCGGTCTTGGTAGGTGTCGGCCTTTGTGGCCGACTGTCTTCGAGCTGCCGGCCTTGGAGGCGCCGATCTTGGTAGGTGTCGGCCTTTGGTGCCGACTGTCTTCGAGGTGCCGGCCTTGGAGGCGCCGGTCTTGGAGATGTCGGTCTTTGGGGCCATCGGTCTTGGAGCCGTCGGTCTTGGAGGTGTCGGCCTTTGGGGCCGTCGGTCTTGGAGCCATCGGCCTTTGGGGCCGTCGGTCTTGGAGGTGTCGGCCTTTGGGGCCGTTCGAAAAAAATTTCATTTTTCATGGGGTCAACTGGCCCCATCAAATGCCCCCCACACTCCTTGAGCTTGCGTGCCCCGCATCGGCTAAGCGAAAGGAGTGTAGAACTTGTACCTTGGCACCTTGCGCTGCCTTGGATGGACGTCTGCGTGCCTTCTTTGGCTAGCTGAGGGCGGCTAGTAATCCTCTCCCAACGCGGGGCCTGGAAGTCTTTTGAACCCAGGAGGGTGACCTGAGAGTTGAGAGCGTCAGGTTCCTTTTGAACCGCCTCGGGGGTATGAGAACCGCTGCGAGGGGCGACTCAGCCGGGTACGGGGCCTTTAGGGTCTTAACCGACTCGGGGGCACCGTCGTGCCGGGGCCGAGTGGTGTCCCGTGAGCCACGATGCCAGTGAGCTCCCTTTGAACCAGCCTGGGGGTTTGTCTGCCCCCCACGAAACTCTGTTGATTAGAATCCGCAGGTCTTTAGCTTGAGGGTGCCAACACGGAGCCGGTCTTGGGCCGACGTGGAGTAGGTCTTTGTTGCCGACGCGGAGTCGGTCTTTGGCGCCGACGCGGAGTCGGTCTTTGCCGACGCGGAGTCGGTCTTTGGCGCCGACGCGGAGTCGGTCTTTGGCGCCGACGCGGAGTCGGTCTTTGTTGCCGACGCGGACCGACGCGGAGTCGGTCTTTGGTGCCGACGCGGAGTCGGTCTTTGGTGTCGACGCGGAGTCGGTCTTTGTTGCCAATGCGGAGTCGGTCTTTGTTGCCAACGCGGGGTTGGTCTTTGGTGCCGACGCGGAGTCGGTCTTTGTTGCCGATGCGGAGCCGGTCTCTGTCTAAGAAATATACTCATCCCAGGAGTGTGAGAAAACAAGGATATTCCGAATAATACTTTATTAAAGACTCAGCAAGCTACTGATAATACCATCCGCGTTCCGAATGCGGGGGAGAAGCTTCCCATTTTGATGCCAGCTTGCTTCCTTCCGTCGGCTCTCCGAGCTGCTGCTCGCCCCTCATGAGATCATGCTATCGTTCCTTCCGTTGGGGCATTGTTGAGGCAAATCTGAGGCGCTGGAGGTGCCGACGCACCCGGGGCCGTGAGGTTTCCTCGAACGAACTTGCCCAAGTGGCCCTGCTGGACAAACTTTTCAATGGCCTTCTTCAACTGGCGGCAATCTTCGGTGTCATGTCCATAGTCTTGATGATACCGGCAGTAAAGCTCTTTGTTGTGGGGGTTTATTGACTTTAGGGGATGTGGGCGTTGAAAGTAAGGCTCCTCCTCAATCTTTAGCAGGATGTGGGAGATCGGAGCCGTGAGAGGAGTAAACCGCCCCTTAGGAACCAGCGCCTGGGGCCGGTGGTCGAAGCGACGGAGTGATTCGGGCTGCCTGGATCGTCCCTCAGCTGGCTCCGTGGGTGTTGGCTTCTTATTGGAATTCCTGTCGGCTTCCCTTCTGGACGAGTCAGCCTCGTTGGCGCGGATGTACTTCTGGGCCCGGAGGAGGAGGTCGGAATAAGAGTTTGGGGGCTTCTTATCCAGGGAGAAGGTGAAGCGGGACGGAAGGAGTCTCCGTTTCAGCGCTAGGGAGGCCACCGCATCGTCGAGATGGTAGACCTCGAGGGCGGCGGTTTTGAATCGGGACACGAAGTCCCGCAGTGACTCACCTTCCTTCTGGCGGACGGAGAAGAGGCTGTCTGCCATCCTTGGTATCCGGCAGCAGGCGTCAAAGTGGGCCAAAAATGCCCTCTCCAGCTCCCGGAAGGAGTCGATGCTGCGAGGGGGCAGGCGTGAGTGCCATGCACGTGCGGTCTTCCACAGAGTTGCGGGGAAGGCCTTGCAGAGGAGGGCGTCTGGGGCGCCCTAGATTTGCATCATAGCTTTGTAACTCTCGAGGTGGTCGAGGGGGTCGGTCGTACCGTCGTACGGGTCCACCTGGGGGAAGCGGAACCTGGAGGGAACCGGTTCCTCCAGTACGCAGCGAGTGTAAGGAGGACGAGTGTCGAACTCTTCCTCCGGCTGATGGTTGATCTTCTTGGCAGCTCGTCTAGTCGCCTGTTGTACTCCTCCAGGCGTTCCTCCATTTGGCGGTTGATCGTCGGAGCCCTCCGAGGTGGCTCGAAGGAAGAAGAAGAAGAGGAGGCAGACGGAGATGGAGATGGAAGTCGGGACTTCCGCCTGGGTTCTCGTGATGATGTGGCTTGGGAGGAAATTTGTTGGGGCCGCGGTCAGAGGACCGTGGCCGCTTGGAGGGCTCACGTCGAGGCTTCCTGAGGGAAGCTTGACGTCGGCCGGTCTCTCGCCGACCGGCCTTCCGCCGGGGGGAGCCTCCCCTCGCCGACTGCTGACTAGCGAGGGGAGCAGTTTGATGCTAGGTGGCCATGGACTGTTGTTGCTGGAGGCCGTGGATCATGGCGGTGAGATTCTGGACTTGCTGGGAAAGAGTCGCCAGCCGCTTCGCTGTTTGGACAGCGGCGTCCGGCGGCGGGCAAGCGACCGAAGGGTCGGCAGCAGGGGGATTGGCCTCCTGCTGTCTAGTTGGCGGGAGAGACCCCGTGGGCAGCTGATGGAGGCGTCCTAAGCTCGGGTCACCACCATGGCCTCTGAAGAAGGGGGGACGAAAGATGTAGCTCAGGGAGAACGTTCGCTACTTTTTCTTATGCCCCCTTCCTGGCGCACCAATCTGATGACGCTCGATCACCTCTCCTGGACGTCGGGAACGAAGGCGCTCCTCGAATCCTCGCCTCGCCGGGTTGCCTGCAAGGAAGTCCCGGGGCCGGAGGGGGCTCCGGCGGGACCCTCCGACGGCCAAATTAGTGATTGAGGTCAGAGCTGAAGAAGGGCTCGAGTGAGCCCTGTTTTTGGGTGGAAAAGAGGGGTCTCCCCAAGGAGGAATCCCTTTTGAGAGTTTAGATGGCGATTTTGGGGGGTTATCGCGCATACCTGTTTGGTGTGTGGATTCACCTTTTTATAGGGGTTGATTCTGGCACGATCACGTGGGATTGCTTGAGTCAGAAGATCTGCTGAGCCCTTGCATGAATTTGGGCTGGTAGTGGGCTACGTCCCATCAGTCGGCGGGGCTGTTAGGCGGTCAGGCAGCGCGCGTCAGAGAGGCGGTTTCTTGAGCCGCTGGGGCTGATCTGGCGGGAACTGGGAGATCCCGACTTGTCAGGGCCGAGCCGGATCGACCCGAGATGGCTGGGGCCAATCCCACTGGTAAGACAGTGCCGGGGCAGGGTTGACGGACTTGGAGGCGCCGGGGCCGAGTCGGGCCGGGGGGATGGCCTTGGCCGACTCGGCGGACCAGGGGACGCCGGGGCCGAGTCGGGCCGGCCTGGGATGGCCTTGGCCGACTCGGCGGGACTGGAGACGCCGGGGCCGAGTCGGCCGGCCGGGGATGGCCTTGGCCGACTCGGCGGGACAGGGGACGCCGGGGCCGAGTCGGGCCGGCCTGGGATGGCCTTGGCCGACTCGGCGGGACAGGGGACGCCGGGGCCGAGTCGGGCCGGCCTGGGATGGCCTTGGCCGACTCGGCGGGACTGGAGACGCCGGGGCCGAGTCGGGCCGGCCGGGGATGGCCTTGGCCGACTCGGCGGGACTGGGGACGCCGGGGCCGAGTCGGGCCGGCCGGGGATGGCCTTGGCCGACTCGGCGGGACTGGGGACGCCGGGGCCGAGTCGGGCCGCCGGGGATGGCCTTGGCCGACTCGGCGGGACTGGGACGCCGGGGCCGAGTCGGGCCGGCCGGGGATGGCCTTGGCCGACTCGGCGGGACTGGAGACGCCGGGGTCGAGTCGGGCCGGCCGGGGATGGCCTTGGCCGACTCGGTGGGACTGGAGACGTCGGGGCCGCCGGCTTGGAGAGGCCGTGGCCGGCTAGGAACTAGGGCCGCTGTCTTGGAGGTGCCAGACTTGGAGGTGCCGGTCTTGGAGGGTCGGCCTTTGGGGCCGATGTCTTGGAGGTGCTGGCCTTGGAGGCGCCGGTCTTGGTAGGTGTTGGCCTTTGGGGCCGACTGTCTTCGAGGTGCCGGTCTTGGTAGGTGTCGGCCTTTGTGTCCGACTGTCTTCGGGTGGCGGCCTTGGAGGCGCCGATCTTGGATGTGTCGGCCTTTGGGGCCGACTGTCTTGGAGGTGCCGGCCTTGGAGGCGCCGGTCTTGGTAGGTGTCGGCCTTTGTGGCCGACTGTCTTCGAGGTGCCGGCCTTGGAGGCGCCGGTCTTGGTAGGTGTCGGCCTTTGGTGCCGACTGTCTTCGAGGTGCCGGCCTTGGAGGCGCCGGTCTTGGTAGGTGTCGGCCTTTGGGGGTCTGGTGTCGGCCTTTGGGGCTGTCGGTCTTGGAGCCGTCGGTCTTCGTCAGTCTTGGAGGTGTCGGCCTTTGGGGCCGTCGCTTGGAGCCGTTGGCCTTTGGGGCCGTCGGTCTTGGAGGTGTCGGCCTTTGGGGCCGTCCGAAAAAAATTTCATTTTTCATGGGGTAACTGGCCCATCAAAACCCAAAAAAATATGCTTCATTTGTTGTGCTCTCTTGGCCTTGTATGGTGAACATAATGATGTAATGGAGAAAAGGGTTTAACGGGAAATGAAGGGGGTAACACTCTTGTGCTTGGGAGTTATGCTTACTGGTGTGCCTGCTATGTGGAAGGATGGTTATAATATTTTTATGTTACATGTGACATTTGCAGACAACTGATCTTCTATTCTTTTTTGTTGTGTATTTTCTTCAGGTCGGATGCTTGGGATGGACAATACTATAAAAATGATTGGGAGTCTGCTGCATATTGCAATATTACATTTCTAGTGTGTTTACTTCTTACAAAATTGTTACCGGTGTAGAAAGAAATGATAATTTTCTTGGCTTGTTTTTCTATTTATGGTTCTGCTAGCCTCTCCATTGTAATTTTGCATTTCTCTCTGGCACTTTGGTTCGTCTAGGTACAGGGATCATATATCTCTTTTGCCTGTTTTGGAATTACAGTAACATATGGATTTGTTCGGTACAGCGGCAGGTGTATACAAACCCTAGGGTCTGTGTTTAAATCAACATCTAGAGCAGAGGTCCTTTGGCTGTAATTAGCTTTATTCGTTTTGATTATTATTACATGGTAGGAGTACAATTTCTGCTGTACATCTTAAATAGTGGGAATGCTTCCTACTTAAAACTAAATTGTTGTGTCATTGATAACCTACTTCTAAGTGCTTCATTTTAGGATGAAGCACTTCGATAAGTGGGACTGCATTGGTTGATTTCTGATGCACCGGGAGCCATGAAACCTTGAAACTTTTCCATTGAGCAGGAGCAATCATGTCCGTTAGATACTGGTACTAAGGTTGAACATACATACATATTTACAGCTTTAACTTCAAGAATATCAGGGAGAATTTCTCCTGAAAAATTTAGCAATGTTGAAGACTGCATTCATATGCTTGAAAAATAAAAGTGTTAGCTCAAAATTTAATCCAGATTGCTTACTGGCTGTACATTTGACAGAAGTATGATGTGCATGTTTTCTAAAGGGAATAGCCTTTGACAGCATGTGGAATGTTGTCGAGTTGGTGCCTATTGAGACCGATATACGGTCAGGTGATTCACTATGATGGTTTTTTATTCAGATGGAGATTTAACATGGTGGTGGTTTTTTATTCAGATGGGGAGTTACATGATGGTGGATCGGTTGATCTCTTGTAACTTAGAAGTCCAAGGATAATTCAATGCCCTCCAAGTCTCATTGAAAAAGTTTCCTGAAAGAGATGATTTGTAACATATTTTTTATGCTCATTATCATTTCAATCAAAATTTTAAGGTGTACCTAAATGAGTTGAGGTTTTTCAGGTGATGTACTTGGAGTACCACTGAACTTTGCCATGAAATTTAGTACATAAAAGGCTATGAAGGAATCTATTATAAGATATTTTGTCAGCTATTCTAAATGGTGACCATGGAATGGTCCGTCAATCAATAAAAAAAATGAAACTTGGGTCTTAATATAATTAACGGATTGCAAAGAATGTTTTCATTATATTTGATGGCTCATTTGTAGTCACTGAGGTAGGAATTTTAGGCTTTATCATACTCTTTAACTTACAGAGGATGATCATTAAAATATTATTTCCTCTTCTCTTTATAGTGATTGTGGAATGATTTGAGTGGTTACAATGTTTATACAGTGACCATTGAATTGAAACACAACTTTTGGATAATTGGAACGTAATATAATTAGTGAATGACAAAAGGCCTATCATTAAATTTCATTTCCATATTTTGTATGGTGATGCCAACATATTTTTATGATTACTATATCAAGGAATGAACTTTATTATATTAAACAAATTAAAACTTATTATAATTAATAAATATAAAGGGATGTGCCATTAATTTTGTTTTCCTAGTTTCATATGTAGTGACCCCATAATTATATAATTACTGAAAAATATAAAATTAAAGCCTTAATTTAAAGAATAAGATAAAATACTTCTCATTAAATTTCATTTCTAATGTTTTATTTAGTTATCATAGAATTGCCCCATGATCGATATACAAAAATATGAATTTAAATCTTACAACAATTAATGAACTACAGAAAGGCCTGCCAGCAAAAGTCATTTCCTGTATTTTATTATATGATCATACAATTATTCTTTGATCACTATAGAAAATAGAAATTTTGATTCTTAATATAATTAATAAACCAAAACGATGGTTTATTAAGTTTCATTTTTTTGTTTTGTATAATGATTTTTAAAGATTCCATGGTAATCATATGGAATCATGATATTTACACCTTAATATAATTAATAAATCATAAAGGAATCAAATGATTTTTCAAATCCATTCCATCTTTAACAAACTGATCCTAAAAATAATCTTATGTTCACTGTATGAAAATATGAGGATTAAATCACTATTATTAAAGAATACAAATATAGGAACTCATATAATCAATAAACTCTAGAGGGATCTCTTATTAACTTTTATTTTTCTTGCTTTGCAAAATGATCCTGGAATGAATGTATTGTCATTATACGATAACATGAATTTTTTGAATTAGTATAATTAATGAAATATAAAGCAAATCATCATCAGAATTTAATTTCATGTCCCAAAATTTGACTTTAGTGCATTATCTAAACAAAAAAGTTAGATTTTTATTTACGATCCGAATTATAAAGTGTTTACAATGACTTGACGTAATTTTCGTTTTTAATGTCTCATATGGGGTTTATGGTGTTCATGATTGCTATAATAAATCACAAGATTTAGGATTTAATATTATTAATAAACCATTTGAGAACTACTAATGAAATATGATAACTTCAAAATAGTTTTACTATTATTATATAAAATAAAATTTAGACTTTATTATAATGAATAGGATAGGAAATGCATATATTATTAAATTATATCTTCTATTTTTTTGTGATGATACAAGGATCATAAATGAAATTTTATTTAGCATGCTCTATGTTATAGCCATGGATTGATTCTAAGGTCGTTATATGAAAAAAATAAAAAATTAAAATTCTTAAGCAATCAGTGGGCAACCAAGGAATTTGATATAATATATTATTGGCATTGAGTTTTTAGTAAAATTAGATTTTTAATATTATTCCCGTTGAACCGGACCGATCCGGTCTGACCCAACACCTATCACTTTGGTTCTTGATTTCTTAAAATATATGTATAAAAAAATCCATCTGCCCCTCTCTCGCCTATCTTATTCGTCTGAAAGGCCGAGTATCTCTTTTCTCTCCTCCATTAATGGAGGAAGATAGAGCTCGGTCGCTAGATCTGCGTCGCGAAATCTTACCCTTAGTTCTCTGATTCCTTTACCTTTCTTCAGTTTTCTCCTCCTCCGATCTGATCTGATACGCGATGCAGACCGCACAGGCTTGGTTCGTCGGAGGGCCGAGCAATAACGAGCAGCAGAAGCCGGCTCCGTCCCTCCTCGCCGACTGGAACTCGTACGCCTCCTCCAGATCCGCCGAGGAGAGTGGGTCCTCCGCCCTCGGGTTCGATATCGAGGCCGCCGTCAGGACCGCCAACGATAAGGTCACCGGAACATTCAACGTGTAAGAGAAATTTCTTTTGTGTATTCGCTAATTCTCCTCATCTTTTGTTTCTTCTGTTGCTCTTTGTTTCTGATTTGGTTTTGAGATCTGAATTACCTGGGAATTTTATTATCCCGGTTGATAAATACTTTAGTTGTTTGTAGTTTTCTGGTTCTTTGCGAGGCTCTCAAAATTTCACGTTATTGATGTTAGTGAATAGGTGGGAATACTCAATTGGGATGTTGGAGGAAATTATTGAATGGTAGAAGTTCTAGCATCTAGAACAGAGCATGGAGAGAGAGTCGGGTGCGAATTTGGTTTAGTGCAGATATGGCGACTGAAAGATAAGTGGCTTTTGATTTTGTTTTTATCGATGTATTGTAGAGATGAATGGAGAGATGGAAAGACGCATTCTAGAGTAGACTGGATGAAGGAGGAGTTTCCTTAGCGACTGCATTTTAGATAGTGGCAAAGTTGACCATATGTCGTGGTTATAAGATGTGGGGAAATATTTTGGCCAAAACATGGTTGGTTCTGTAACTTGTAGGTCAGTTAGCTGGAATGACTAACCTTCAAAACTCAGATGAGTTATGACAAGTTTTGACGCATAGATCTAAATAAAGCATGAAAATTGCATATAATCAAATGAACAATACTCGACTACTGATATTAAACAATATTTGACTAGTGATATTAACCATAATGAACACTTAACTTTTTTTAGTGTAATTACAGCAAAAGAGGATGGAAAGGATGGGGTCAAAGTTTTGTGGCTCATTAGGAAAGGATGTCATTGATAACATAACAGGTATGCCACTAACAATAATCGGCTTGAAAAAAGTTTGATGATCCTTGATAAGAAAAAAATTAGAATGAATGATTCACAAAATTATCTTATAGATGGTAGATGTGAAAAGTCTTTTTGCTTGTGATTACAATTATGATTTTGTCATGCTTACAAAATATATGTGGAGATCAATGCATGGCTATTTATATTGGATGATAAAAATAAATAATAATGTATTTAATCTACTATTTATTGATGGTTCTATGGTGAATGCCAGTCACATGCTGGAAAAAGGAATGTTACTAAGCTTTTCAACTTGCTACTTTTTGAATATTTGCAGGTTTTTACTCTATTTTTGGCAAAAACTCCCAAACTTGCTTTGAAATTGCTAAGAATGCCAAAATGAAATTGATAGGTCCATTCTTAAATCAAAACCATGCTTTCAAACTTTGGTCCTAGTATTTTTTTATACAACATCCTTTGCAAAAGACTAGAATATTCCAAAATCTAGAAATAAAAACATGCGTTACATATGTTTGCATTCATTTCTTCTAGATTATTGGTTGATGTCTTCAAAAATAACAATGCATTACCTGTGATATCACATACATAAAAAGAAGTATTAAAGTGAGGAAACCTATTTTACATGATTGTTTATTTTGGATTTTAATATTTTGGCTCTTGGAATTGTTTAAAACATGTTGTGCTATGGATTGTAGCAAAAGAATGCGAATATTTTTTTGAAAAAATCAATACACATGCA
The DNA here is from genome assembly GCA_900491605.1 of Calamus simplicifolius. Classification (NCBI taxonomy): domain Eukaryota; kingdom Viridiplantae; phylum Streptophyta; class Magnoliopsida; order Arecales; family Arecaceae; genus Calamus; species Calamus simplicifolius. Next base: position 105,404 of record UESW01002757.1, on the reverse strand, counting down.
TAGTTCCTGGATTCATTATTAGATGCTGAGTTGGTGAATGAAAATATTATTTGAAGCTGTAATGCAGGTAGAAGGATGAGGTTAACTATATTATGGCTCTTAATTTTGAGGAGCTGGAGCAGGTAACAATAAATAAAAGTTATAATCACATATAACTTTTCTAATTGTTAATTTAGAAGGAATCCTCCACCCGCTCCTCACCTCCCAAAAAATCAGTCACTCCCATCCACTCTCCCTCTCGATAGTTATTCTTGCACTCATCATACATGAAAAATTCTGGACAAAAGTTACTTTTTATTTCAATGACATCTTTTCTTGGTCCATGGTGGTGGAAAGGTGGGTAACATTTTTCCTCTACTGCTCCATTTTTTCCTGCTCGATTGAGTCCACTGAAAATTCTGATTGCTTCCAACCAGTTCATTATTACCCTTGATATAATCTGTTTTCTTATCTCTCTTTTTAAGAAACATAACACTTCATGATCTCATGCCTATCTCTTTGCACGTGCAGTGTGAGTGAGACAGTAGAACTTAATATGAATGTATAAAGAAAGATAAAATCTGAACCATGCATGCATATTTATCTTTGTAAATATGTTGCTCATTTGTTTGACAACCTCTATGTTTAAATTCTTTTGCATATAAAGATAAAATCTGAACCATGCATGCATATTTATCTTTGTAAATATGTTGCTCGTTTGTTTGACAACCTCTATGTTTAAATTCTTTTGCATATTTTGTTCTTATTGTTCAAAATGATCTTTCCTTTAGTCTATCTTATTGTTATTATTATTGTGTTTTCATTCAAGCCTAAATGTTAATCTAGAGTAATATGAGATATCTTCATACAGGTATGATTTTTTGCTAGAAGAACTTGTAGTTACAGAACATTCCTTTTCCTCCTCCCAGTGATGAATAATCATATGTTATCCTGACTTAAAAAAACTAGCTTTTGAGATATATTCTTTCTCCGTTTTTTTTTTAATCTTTCCCCTGAAACTGCAAGGCCTTGTCATCCATAATTTATTCATTAACATGTTTACAAAAGACAGCTTGACAGTTAATCATTTACATGTTATACTATAATTTACTTGTTGCTTTGGTGTTTACCAGGGTATCTAAAGGTGTTAGGGAATTACCTGGGAGCTTCCAGAATGCTACTAGCAGTGTTCCTTCTGGAAAGGCTCTCTTATACTTTGGGCTGCTTCTTGCCAGTGGCGTGTTCTTTATCTTTGTTGCATTCACTATCTTCCTTCCAGTCATGGTGCTGATGCCTCAGAAATTTGCCATCTGCTTTACTCTTGGTTGCATATTGATTGTTGGATCATTTTTTGCTCTTAAAGGTCCCAAGAATCAGCTGGCTCACATGTCGTCAAAAGAGGTATCTGTTTTAAAGATGCATCTCCTTCCTTATTTGTTGTCTCATATTTAGAGAGAGATGGTTTAATTGTCCTATGGATTTGTGTGCAAAGTCTTGGTAACAAATTAGATAGTCTTTAGTTGGAAGGCTGAGAACTTAGCTGACCTAAATAGTTCTGGATATGACTTGTTATTTGCAGTCACATTTTTGACTTTGTCGAGATGAAAGCTGTCTGCCTTTGGTAAAAGTACCACTATTAGATTGTTTTGTCTTGGTAGATTAATTTGCTTTCGAATGAAGGATCACTGTTTTAAGTCTCTTTTCCATTTCAAAGAAGACTTATTACAATAGGTAAATATAAGCTTGAAGTTGTAGAGTGGCTATAATGAAGTTATATATGTTAAATAAATACAAGTTTCTGGCTTTGACGAAAGCACAGTATGTTTGTTATTGGAACTGATAATGGCAAATGTTTGAGGGAGCTCCTTCATTTTTCTTATGATGTATGCTACTGAAAAAGATAATTTTATTTGTTAAGATCGAGGTCCACAAAATCGGTTCTGAGATCCGTACCGGTACATTACCGGTTCGATATAGTATAGGTGGGTATGGTGCGGTATGCATCTTGTATCGAGACTGGGTGCTTATTCTTTTTTTACTTTTAACTATGATATCACTTGGTATTGGATGGTACATGATGTTCAGTTGGTTTGGATTGATTCAGTTCATACCAAATTGAAACTTGATATTATACCAGTACTTTACTGGTATGGATGACCTTGGTTAAAATACTTCTGAGGCTGGTGGTTTCAATATAAACTTTCTACCTTTTGTCATCATTCATGAGTTCAACACTGACAACATTTTCTGGTAATCTAGCCTGAGCCATGAAAGCAGAACTCTCCCTTAATTGTTCTTCCCTCTCCATAGTGATTGACTCTACTCTTTCCCTCCCACTACCTGTTTGGTTGTCTACCAATTCTGATGGTCTTAAGGCCCCAGTTTGTGAACGCTGGTTTACTTATTTTCTGGATTTTCCCACTCGATTCAAGTTCTGAGTGGTGCTATGTCTTTCCTGGCTTCTGTCCACCAAGTACCCAGATTTAAAGACATCTATGGTTCTAAAGCATGGATTTAAATCCTAGTAGGGCTCCATTTCAACTTACTAGATAGTGGCTATCTCTGGGATCTGTTTCATCCAGATTAGCATAAAAACCACTATATGAAGAGAGATTTTTGAACGGTGTACTGGGGCGCCTGTCTGCTCATTTACCTGGTTCAATTTGGCAGACCAGGTTAGGTACCATACATGGTGTCAGCTGGTGTCAGGTGGGCCTGTGGTGCAGTTTGGCTGCCACTGCATCCTGAGCAGATAGGGACGTGGAAAGGTGAACCATTTTCCTTTTGGAAATAAGATTTTGCAACATAATTAAAATCTTAACACATAATAATTAAGAAACATTGTTGAGCTGCATTAGTGCTTCCCTAAAACTTAATAGTCTTTGAAATTACCTCAAACTAAGTGTAGAAAGGTTCTCTTAGCCTTTCAAATGGTTTCTGGCTTTGATACCACCTTGAGGTGATATAAGGTGGCATAATTTAGTGTTGTTCAGCAAAATTAATTACCTTGTTGATCTGTTAATGCTCTGAAAATTATGTATGACTTCAATAAAACAGAAATGAGGAAACCTGGATCGATTAGTATGAGTTTGGTTTGATGGATCTTTTCCATGCTACACTAAGCAAGACTTCTTTAGCAAATAGCTATTCAGGTGTCAAGAACCTTGATGTTATTTTAAGTTGTCAGTTTGCTGGATTATACCTATCAAACCAATAAATGTAGTCCATGCACCACTTATATTATGGTCAAGTCTAACTGCATTCAACAGAAAATTATCCTCTCTGTTGCTGTATTATAGAATGTAAATAACATTAGTGCTTTTTTTTTTGTACATATTCTGTTTCATAGTGTTGTTATAATGGTAGTTCATTTCCTAAAACTTCCTGTCTAAAGCTTGGTTATTGAACTTGCTTTATACACCAGCAACACACTGTAACAAACATTTGTTTATGATATATTTTTATCTTTTGTTGTTCACATAAGTTTGTCTATTCACATTGCAGAGACTTCCATTTACACTGGGATTTATTGGCAGCATGGTTGGTACCATTTATGTTTCCATGGTGCTGCACAGTTACCTTCTCTCTGTTCTTTTTCTGCAGTTCAGGTATAAAATTTCATGGCCTGGACTTTAGTTATGTTCTATTTTCCTTTTCAGTCTACAAGTATCCTGATTTCCATGGTAGAATAATGACTATACTCATTTAACATCTTCTTTTAATAAAAATCACTATTTCTGATTAATTTAGTGTAGCATAAGCTGATACATTATTGATCACCTTGTAAATGCCTTTACCAGCCATGAGTTGTTGATATAAGCCCTATATTGTCTTTATTCTTTTTCATTTTATACTGCATGCAAATTGATATAAACTGCCCTTGTTATCTGACTACATATGTGCTTGCCTTCTTTTTTTACCTTAAATTTATTACATTAAATCTAACAATGATCTTGCTCATTATTTTCTTAGGTTCTTGTGCTTATATACTATTCTGTTTCGTATTTTCCGGGTGGATCTGCTGGGCTGAAATTTCTGTCTTCGACTCTTACATCTTCAATATTGAAATGCTTTGGGAGGTGATGCTAATGTCTATGGTTTCTTTTTTTTTTTTTTTGGTTTTTCCTACCAAGATACTAATGTCTATGCTAATGTCTATGTTTTCTTTTTTCTTTCCTACCAAGGTACTTGTATCCTAGTTTTCATTTGTTATAAGAAACACTCCTGTACTAGAACATAATGGTATTTTTTTTTCTGGTTCCCCAACGCTGGCAGTACCTTGTAGTTAGTTTGTGGAGTTCTACCTACTTGTTTATGATAATAAAAGTGTTCTTTGGTTCCTGAAAAGAAAAGAGAATATCCTTGTGAACATGCATTTTCCTCTTCAAAAATTGGACATATATATATGTGTGTGAGAGAGAGAGAGAGAGAGAGGTTTACAAACAGAAGTTGTCCAGCTTATGATATGTAAATTTTGCTCCATAATTAGGTTTTACTGTTTTAACTGTTAGACATTAATTAGACAATAATCCTTGTATATTGGCTAAGGCCTCACAATAACTATAATGATTGAAGGCTTGGAGGAATGACAAATGGCTTGGGCTGACAAATACAATGGCATGGGTTTATGTCCTGAGGCAACTACTTTGTGCTCGTGCACATAAACACAAAAAGAAAGCTGAAGATTAGGTCTGCCCCCGGTCCATCCCTCCCACCCAGGACCCTGGATTGCCAGGATATAATTGGATAATGCCCCTTTGTAACTATAATAATCACTTCTATGTGGCTATCTGGGGTCAGTTTTATTTACCCTACCCTCCTTCACACATCATTCCATTCTAAGACTAACATCATTGTTGTTGAAAGCTCTTATAAATTGTTTTCACAACCTCCACCCATGGTATTTTGAATCTTCCTTCTCTTGCTAAATTATTAGACAGATTCAAGTATCTCTCCTTATTGAAGTTTCCATAATTTTTCATCATATACAATCAAAGTTTCTCAATTTGTCCATCATTTTGCCGTTAAGATATATTCCTTCTACAACTCTCATTTCTCTCTCTATCATTTCAAATTTATGATAATCTGTCCTAACATTTGAATTTTTATCACATTCATGTTTTCTAGGCACCTCTTATAATGCTCAATAATTTGATCCGTACATCATTTTAGGTGCTACTCTTGTTTCATAGAATTTTCCGTAAGTTGTCAAGGTATGGCTACATGATATTTAGAAGCACTCTTCACTTCTTCCATTTAACCCATTCAATTGCATGTCTTCTCTCTCGATTCTTTTTCAATAATAGGTTCTGGTGTTTTATGGTATCCTTTGTACATCTTTCTTCACTTGGGCTTCATTTTCCTTTATTTTAACCCCGTCTTGTAATCTCATCTTGTTCTATTGATGTGTGAAGTGTTATCCTTCCCTATATGTCCAATGTAGCATTTAACGTTGTTCATCTCATAATTTAACACCATCATCCACAACTATCATACGCTAGGTTTAGCTCCTTGTATATTAGCTGCAAATACCCATTGAATGATGCCATGTTTTCTTGGAACTATTTAATGCTCAACAATTTGATCCATACATTTTTGCAAGTTTTACTTCTGTTTCATAGAACTTTCCTGTAAGTTGTTAATGTATGCATTGGTTACATAAAATATAGAATCACACATCCACTTTATCCATTTAACACCACTTCAGTTACTTGTCCTCATCAATCTCTTCATTCTTTTTGATAATTGATTCTAGCATTTTGTGATATATTTTATGCATCTATCTTCCGTTGGGCTTCATTTTCATTTAGCCCAATCTTCTTGCTCGCAATCTCTTCTTGTTCTACTGGTGTGCAAATTGTTATCTTCTACGTTTTCCTCTATAAATACAATGTAGCATTTAACCTTTTCTCATAACCCAATACTATTCCACTACTAGCATACGCTGGGTTTATCCCCTTGTATGTTAGCTGCAAATTCCCGCTGACTGATGCCTACTTTGAGCAACAAATTTTGTGGGTGGAAGTAGGCTCTATTAAGGGTATGTTTTGTTTCCAGCAAAAATGTCCTGGAAAACTAAAAAAATGGAAAACTAAAGGAGGAGGAAAGTCAAAAATTTCTAGCTTTTGGGTGGCAAGACGAATTAACACAATGCAGAAATAGATTTCTAGATTCTGACTAGATTTTTCAAAAATCTTTTCTTGTTTCCTTTTTTCCCCTTACTTTTTTGGGTAATCAAACATACCCAATTCATGACTGGTTCCAAGGTTGGCTCAATCTCTTCCTTTAGGCTTTCATTTTTCAAGAGGCCTCTTCTGCTCGTATCTGAGTGGTGCTGCAGATGTAGATCTTCATTGTAGTTGTTGATAAGATGTTATCTTGTAGTCTCCTCACTTTCATCTTCCTTGTAGTGATTAGTTGTTCCAAGAAATCAGCGCTCAGTGATGGCTTGTTGGACAACGTTCTTATTCACATTGGCAATTGTCCAGAGATAGCTCTACAGGTCTGTCAAAGGTTGATCCACCTATGTTGTTTGAATAATCATGTTCTGGCATGCGAGGTTTTAGGGTGGGCCAGTATTTCAGCTGTGGGTGGCTGAAATTGTTGTGGTAAGCACATTAATTTTGTTGTTGATAAGTTATGGTCCTATGGTTTCACCTAAAATTATTCAGGTTCATTTCCCTCTGTCTTTGGGGATAGGAGGCTTCCAGTTGGGATGCAGAAAGGTAAGCCCATACTTCGATTTGATTCTTCTTGCTGTAAATTTCGTGCCTAGTTTATGCAGTTATTTGGTAGCTCAATCTATTGCATGGGCAAACAGTGAAGCCTTGAAAATATTTAAGCACGGTAACATCTTTTGGACCATTATCTCCCCAAATGAGTGTCTCCATCCCATGCCACTTACTATGTTGTTATTTGTGGTGGAAAGTTTACTAATATTGAGATGCACGGAAAGAGAATATCGTATCTGATAATCGTAGGCAGTTGGATAGCAATTTTTATAATTGTTGCAAAGACGGAGTCGAAATGAGAGTGAAATTGAGTTTCAATAGTGTAAATAAATAATTGGTGAAATGATCTAAAAAGAACTGCTTCGATGGTAATATTGTAACTAAGGATTATATTCATAAAATATGGTTGCCAATGGGGTGTGAAATCCTATTTCGCCTTTTCCATGAGAAATTCCGTGGTCTTTAAACTACTATTATTGCAAGTGGCAAAAGTAATGAAGACTATGGCCACATTAATTAAAACTTTATTCGTAAGATTTATTGCTAGTGATTATTTAATTATTGATCTCTGATATTACTTGAATTTAGTTGTAATTATATTTTTGATCGGTGGTTCTTGATCGTTAGGCATGTCTTATTAATAAATCCAGTTATAATCTACCACTTCTGATATTTTATCGAGGGGACTGGTTTTAACATTATTAATATCAAGAAATTTTAGATGTATTAGTTAGGGTAATAATATTTTGTGACAGATCTAGCTGGACTGGTAATGTAGTTCTTACATTCAACCCATTTATGTGAAAGAATGTAAATATTTTTTTTTTTCAGAAAATGTTGAGGACCTTGATTAAACTTAAAAATTGTAGGCATTGTAACCATTTTAATATGCAAGCATGACAGGCCTAGCTTGTGATTATGCTTGAATTGTATTGTTCATCAACACCCTAACTATTTATTACCAGGCAAGGTCTGATTTTGGTGCACCAACAGTTAAGGCTGTAATCGAGCTGAGCCGAGCCTTTTCATGCTCAAGCTCAGCTCGTTAATAAATACTCGAGCTTGAGCTTGTTTAAATTTGAAAAACCCTGTTCAAGCTCGGCTCGAGCTCGATTACAAAAAGCTCAGGCTTAATTTGAGCTTGGCTCGAGCTCGTTCATTGGGTATGGTTAAAAAGCTCGACAAGTTTGATTCAGAAAAATCTCATTTCAAGCTTGAGCTTTAATTGAGCTTGTTTCAAATTCGACTCAAATTAAGCTTGTTTAAAGCTCGGCTTGAGAATAAAAAAAAAAGGTTCGATTCTTAAATTCAAAGAGCAGCCAGAGAAGATGAAAAGACAAAAGATGAAAGAACAACTTGTTCACAAACTCCTAATTGAGCCAGCTTGCGAGCTTCTAGTTGAGCCGTCTCATGAGCTTTTAATCGAGCTGTTTTACGAGCTCCTAATCGAATCTGGTTCGGTCTCATTTATCAAGCGAGTTCTAACATGAAGCTCAAGCTTGGCTCGTGAAACAGCTTGAAATGAGACGGCTCAATTACAGTGTTAGATTTTATCGAGCTGAGCCTCGAGTAGCTCGTGAGTGGTTCGGCTCAATTACAGTGCTACCAACAGTATAATAGATAGATATAATCTGTACAACACCATCATTAGGTTTCAATTTCTATCTCGTGGAACAAATCTAAGCAACGGAGGCAAATCGAGCCCATCAAATTGAGTGCAATTCGTTTGCTTTTCTGATCTGTAAGTAAGCCATGACCTCTTGATCCATGTTAATCAAATCCAGCAATAACTTCACCACCACAAGCATTCTTTCTTTGCTTCGCTCTCTATATATATCCATCGATTGGTCCAGATCCTCTTTATTAGGATGATGGTTCCATACCCATTCCACAAACCTTATACCCCATGCGTGCCACCGATTTGTCCCCAAAATTATCCACCAAAACACACAGATGATTGGAATCCACACCTCGAGATTTCGGTTGATTCATGTCAAATATAATGAGGGGCTTACATAAGCTTATGTCACTCAAGTCAGTGCTTGTAGATTTGTCCAAAAACGACAATTCGCTAATCATTACCATTAAGCGGTGCTCTTTAATTGATAACTGCCATGCTAAGCATTTTGCTTCACAATTTTGTTGATTTGTCTAGATCCTTAGGGGCATAATTCACTTGAATCATGGCGGTAAGTCATCATAGTGTAACTGATTGTCCATAAGACTGTACAAGTGATTGATATTCATCATCGAAGTGGTTGTTGATTGCACATGTTAGGTATCATTAGCTTATTTTTCGTTGAGGTAAAACACGAGTGGAGCTTCAGACTCAGCAAGCCAAATCTAAGCAAAATCCATCATCAACCATTTTATTTAAGAACGTTGTGGATGGAGGTAGCCTTTATTTATTTATTTGTTTCAGGCTGGCCTTCAGCTATCCTTGGCATATGGTGGATGAAGGGCAAAGCCCTGAGAGCTTACCTATCCCTTGATGCTGAAGAGAACTCTTGGGTTATTATTAGTGATGCCTCCTCGAAGTCAACTCATAGGGCGCCCATCTCAGGCACCATCAGGCCCTGCGTCTTCGATTGAGCAATTACAAGAATAAAGAAAGAGCATAAAAAATCCTGGAGTGTTCCAAAAAAGATCTTTCAATGCTCAAGTTTGTGTAGGAAAGCGAAGATGGCTAAAGATAGGCCTTATCGTTAAGCTCTTTCTAAGGGAGTGAATAGAAAATGAAAAAATCAAGAAGAGAACACAGGAGAGATCACCCTCTTAAAGCTTGATTGATCTAGTATAATGGAGTTTAATGTTTGATATAGTAAGAGAAAGACAGAATTGAACTCAAGACCTATGAGTTAAAGGGCATGTGTTCGCGGCAGATGTGCAGGCTCTGCGTTTGTGATTCGTGGGCCTGACGGTGAGATGCTGGCGTCTGGTGGATTTGGTCTTCTTGATTCCACAGTGCCCCTTACGGAGTTGTGTGCTGTTTGGGCTGGTATCTGTTGTGCTATTCGCTGTCTTGGAGCTCGCAGCATTATTGTTGAAGGGGATTCCATTACGGTTATCCACTGGATTAGGCAGGACTTCCGCGCCCGTGTGCCTATCATCCCCTTGATTGGAGATATTCATTCTATCCTTCAGGGTATCTCTTGTGCCAGGATTAGGCACATCTACCGGGAAGCCAACTCTGCCGCAGATTGGTTTGCTGCTAGGATGGCGTCTTATGCTGGTTCTTGGAGCTGGAAGCCGGGTGAACCTTGCCCCCCTGTTCTTTCCCAAATTTTGTACTCTGATATCTCGGGTTTGACTCACCCTAGATTGGTGTGATCACCCGCTTGTACCAAAAAAAAAAGGGGCACGTGTTAAGGATCTATAACCGAGGTTTTGATACCATTATAATTGTTATATTCCTGACTTACGGATGAATTGTCAAACATGAATTGCCAAACATGATAATCCATCGTATACATGCAGAATTAAAATTCTATGGCATTCAAAGCGTTAGATTCAAAAATAAATCCAATCAATAATTTAATATAATTGATAAAATAAGACATTTCTGTTGGTTTTCATATATATATATCATCGTATATATGTGTAGCGGAAGCATGCGGACCATTTAACATGCATAATATTAATATTGTCATATGAAAAGGAAAAATTATCATATACTTTTTCTAAACATCAAAAACATATCGATATGTTGAGGTCTCGAAGGAACAGACGCGCCCTACTACCAGATTTGAAGCTATGAATGAAGAATCCTATGATAGAGTTTATGGGCCAAGGTACTTCATAAAATACATGCAAAATTAAAACGAAACCAGAGCCTTCCTCACCTTTCTCAGGATTGATATCGAATTATGAGAGTGGGTTCACTCTTGATTTTCTATATTTCTCACAATTCTGGCGTGCATAAAATAAGAGAGAAAAAGGATGAAAGAAACTTTTCTTTCATTTTTCCTTTTCATTTTTTTTACCATCCGAAAGTTCATCTTATGCCATATTTAACGTTTATTTATCTGTTACAACATTTAATTTAGATAACGTTTATTTGCTACAACATTTGATGTAGATAATATTTATCTGTTACAACTTTTAATTTAGATAATGTTTATCTATTACAGCATTTAGATAACATTTATCTATTACAACATTTAATTTTGATCGCATGGGAACAATTCTCAACATCAACTCCTTGATCATATTAAAGAAAAAGTTGTTTTCTTATTTGCAACTAATTTACAAATAATATCTAAATTAAATATAATAATATCTAATAAATCAAATTTATTATTTTATTTTTAATATTCTTAATAATCACATTATCAAAAATATCAAAAACAAATAAAATTTCTTTCTCTCTGTCAACTCATAATATGCGCCACTTACAAGAGCAAAATTCTTTTGTATGATGTTCCACAATAACACTTATGTGCAACCATTTATATCAATTATTATATGAACAATGTGTCTAAATATATTTTTATTTTGTCTAATAACTAATTTATTGTATCAAAATAAATGTAAGAAAAATAATCAATCAAATTGATTATTTATCTTCATAATAAACTCTTTATTATAAAGTGAGAAAAATAAATAATTAATCACATTAATTATTCAATCCAAGAGTATTCGATGCGATTAACCTAAGATGGTGTGGAGACCATGGATCCATAATTTTAAGTCTAATAAACTTGAATAAATTCAATTAAAACTCTTTAATTATTTATTCAGTTTATTAATCTCGAAGTTATTCCACTAAAAACTTGAGACTTCACTCTTGAAAATTAAAGATTAATTTTAATCAAAAACTTGAGTATTACATATAATTCAACCCTCCATAATTAGTTTAAAATTAGAGCTAGGTGTAATAACCATTATATCCCTCTAATTTTTTCTTATTCCTTAAGTACCATTGATTCACTAGTTAAACAGTTAATTTATGATCGAATCATAAATTGAGCGCAAATTATTTAGCCCAATAATCAACACGGAACTAATTTTAAGCTTCTTTTCAAAAGCCATGGATTCCATATCTTTAAATCACATTCCTAGCCCAATGTGTTATTAAACCTCCAAGATGTAACTATTGGGCCCAATATCAAATGAGCTTTAACAAACAAATCAAAAGATCCAATAGCACAATCAAGGAGTCTATGATTAAATCAGGATTAAGGTTGATTTACATATGATCATCTTGTGACATAAATTGAATTCTTTGTAACGGTCTTAAATAAAGATTCAAATTATGTCGGTCCAAGCCCTATATAATCTTATTATATATAATACCTCCACTAAGTGTCTCTACACAACAATCCGGATAAGATTATCACATTCAGAATGTTCATGGACCGTATTAGTGATTAGCGATAGAAGATCCTTACTTCTATCAATCATGGACATATTTAAATATATTAGCTATAATTTTAATCTCTTGTATACATTATACTAAAATTACAACCTCACAATATATTTTGAATTTTCATATAAACATTTATCTTTCAGATAAACGAGGCAAGATTGAAGAAAAATGCTTTTATTAATTCAGAAAATCAAAAAGTATAAATACATCTGATTTCAAGGGCACTGTTCCTAACAATCTCCCACTTGCCCTAAAGTAGATGTGACATATCTTTTAATCCCATTCCCATAAGATATTTGTTGAACATCTTCTTAGGCAGCGTCTTTGTGAATGGATAAGCCAGATTTTGTTCTGATGCTATCTTCATAGCATTGACATCACCTCGATGCATGATCTCTCTAATGAGATGGTATTTTCTCTCGATATGCTTGCCTCTTTTATGGCTTCTAGGTTCTCTTGAATTAGCCATAGCACCACTATTATCATAAAATAATGTTAATGGCATATCCATTCCTGGAACAACTTCCAAGTCAGTATAGAACTTTTTAAGCCAAACTGATTATTTAGTTGCTTCACTAGCCGCTATGTACTCAGCTTCTATGGTAGAATCAACAATGCTAGATTGTTTGATACTTCTCCAAACAACTGCTGCACCACCAAATGTAAACACTAATCTAGATGTCGACCTTTGAGAATCTTTATCTGATTGAAAATCATAATCAATGTATCCTAAGGGGTTCAGGTTTCCACCTGAATACACAAGCATATAATTTCTTGTCTCCGAAGATACTTGAGAATGTGCTTTACTGCCACCCAGTGCTCTATCCTAGGGTTTGACTGGAACCGACTAACAACTCCCACTGCATAGCAGATGTCTGGTCTAGTGCATAGCATAGCATACATTAGACTTCAACTGCCGATGCATATGGAATCCGTCTCATGTTCTCTTTTTCTTGTGGTATCTTAGGACACTGTTCTTAGAGAGAACAATTCCATGTCGGGTCGGAAGAAGACCCTTCTTGGAATTTTGCAACGAAAAATAAGCCAGCACCTTATCGATATAAGATGCTGAGACAGTGCTAGGAGTTTGTTCTTCCTATCCCTAATGATCTGGATACCAAGAACATAACTCGCCTCTCCCAAATCTTTCATTTGGAATTGTTCGGCTAGCCATCTCTTTACGTTAGATAATATTTTCACATCATTACCAATGAGTAAGATATCATCTACATAAAGTACTAAGAAAACCTTACTTTTTTCATTAATGAGTTTGTATACACAAGGTTCATCAACATTTTGCTCGAAGACATAGGTTTTGATTGTTTCATCAAACCTAATGTTCCAAGACCTGGAGGCTTGTTTGAGTCCATAGATGGCTCTATTAAGCTTACAGACTTTCTGCTCCTAATCTTTAACAATGAACCCCTCTGGTTTTTATATATATAGACTCCTCTAGATAGCCATTTAGAAAGCTGTCTTGACGTCCATCTGCCATATTTCATAATCAAAACATGCAGCTATGGATAAGAGAATGCGGATGGACTTTAACATGGCAACTGGGAAGAAAGTCTCTTCATAATCAACTCCCTCCTTTTGGGTATAACCCTTTGCCACAAGTCTAGCTTTGAAGGTCTTTACCTTCCATCTGCTCCTCTTTTCTTCTTGAAGATCCATTTACATCCAATGGGCTTGACATCTTCAGGTGGATTTATAAGTTCCCAGACAGTATTGGAGTACATAGACTCCATTTCTTGGTTCATGGCTTCTAGCATTTGTCCTTATCAGGATCATCCATCACATGCTGGTATGATGATGGATCATCATCGTTGGTATCAGCTACCACAACATTTTCTTTGCTATCCTGTCTATAGCAGGCTGAGGTTCTGATAACCCTCCCACTACGTCTAGGCACCATAATATCCTGACTAGGAGCTGTGGTTTCTTCTTCCCTAATTTCAACAACTCTTGTTGATGGAGTGGTAATCTGATCTTTGAGCAACTTCTCGAGTACAACTTTACTCCGAGTTTGAATTTATGTATATAATCATTTTCAAGAAAAGTGGCATTTATCGATACAAACACCTTCTTTTTCGTGGATTATAAAACAAACCTCCTCTAGTGCCCTTTGGGTAGCCAACGAATAGACACACTTCTGTTCGTGGTTCTAACTTCCAGATTTGCCCTTAAGAACATGAACTGGACACCCCCATATGCAAAAATGACGTAAACTCAGTTTTTGCCTGTTCCACATCTCTAAGGGTGTCTTGGATACAGATTTAGATGGTACAACATTCAAAATGTGCATTGCCATCTGTAAGGCGTATCCCCAAAATGATATCGGTAGTGAGGAATAACTAATCATTGATCTAATCATATCTAACAATGTCCGATTCCTCCTTTCTGCAACACCATTTTGCTGTGGAGTTCTCGGAGCCGTGAGCTGTGAAACAATTCCATGCTCAATAAGGTAATCCTTGAATTCTATATCAAGGTATTCTCCACCTCGATCTGATCGCAGTGTTTTCAATGATTTACCTAATTATTTTTCAACTTCAGCTCGAAATTCCTGAAACTTTCAAAAGTCTCAGACTTTCTTTGCATTAGGTAAATGAAACCATATCTTGAGTAATCATCAATGAAAGTAACAAATACTCATAACACCTCTAGCTTGTACGTTGAATGGTCCACACACATCCAAATGTACTAGCTCTAGTGGTTCATTAGCCCTTTGGCCCTTTGTAGAGAAAGGTCTTTTGGTCATTTTACCTTCTAAACAGGACTCACAGACAAAGAGTGCTAACACTTAGCTCTCTTAGAGGACCATCCTTCACAAGTCTGTTTATCCTATCAAGGTTAATGTGACCAAGCCTAAGGTGCCAGAGATATATTTCATTATCACTGTTTATTACCTTTTGTCTTTTGTTAGTCTTAGGATTAGCTACTTTAAATAGTTCGGTATTGTAAGAAACATTTTCATAAGGCGATAAAACATATAACCCATCAACTAAACATCATGACAAATTTCAAGACCATTTCTTGAAACTAAAATAACATTCCATTAAATGAAATTCCATAACATTGTTCATGAAGTTTAAAAATTGAAATCAAATTTCTAGAAAAGTTTGGAATGAAATAAACATTATTCAGAATAAGAAATTTCTCTCCAAACAAAAGACGGGCTGTTCCAATTGCCTTGGCCGATACCGTAGCCCCATTGCCAACCCTCATTATCAACTCGACATCAGAAAGTTCTCTCGAAGAACTAAGGAGTTGCATAGAAGAACAAACATGATTTGTTGCCCCTGAATCAATTATTCAGGAGGAGGTATCAACCTCAACTAGACAAGCTTCAAGTACAAGTAAATCACATTTACTATTTTTCTTCTCTTTCATTTGGTTGGTGGCAACTTGCCACTTGTCATAATGTTCTTTAACATTACAATCAACAGCAAGGGTTGGCTCAGTGATACCAAATTTGATGTTTTCATTAGTCAAAATATTGTCAGATCAGATTTCCATTTGGGATAGTTTTCTTTAGTTAGGGTGTTACTAGAAAGCAGAGAAGTAATGGGATTGTTCAAAGCTATTTTCTGAAAAATTAGTCAAGATGAATGTTTATAAGTTTTTGAAATAGAGATTCAAAAAACAATTGAACAATTTAGGAAAAATACAAGAAAAACCCATATTCTATTCCCTCGATAATTCAACTAGCCATGTACAAGTCTGCCGCCATAGAGTAGGTCAGCTTGCACACTTAGTTAAACCGAGACTCTTCTCGATTAATAAGTATGTTTCTAAAATAACTCTTATTTCCACACATATTAACTACCGAATTAGAAAAGGTTTGGTCAAAGATATAATCAACACATTTGATCTCATATCTTTATGAGTAAGACCCACCATTTCAAATTTCTAGACTTAACCCAAGCATGCCACCATAGGGTAGGTCAGGCTTGAAATACATCTAAAATTCTACCCTAAGAGATCTAGCCTTGTTATTGAATTGAACGGTCACCACCGTAGGGGGACGAAATCAAAGCGCCTCGAGGCGCCATTCAACTCTCACGGTGCTAAACCAATGGTGGAGACCAATAAATTTATTAATTACTCATTATTAAAGTTGGATTGTATTTTATTATATAAAGATAACCTTTATCTTTGTGAATTAAATTCAATAACTTTAAATCTTGTCATCTCATGTAGATTTAATCTATGAATTTAATTCTCTCAAGAATCGAATTCTTGTAAATATTTTAAGATAACTATTATCTTTTTAGAAATTAATATCAAAAAAATTTAATAATCATATTATTAAAATTTAATATCACATATTAACTTTTGAAATTGATTTCTATATAAAGAATCATATTCTTGTTATTTATTAAATTAAATAGATTAGTCTTAGATTTAATAATCTCATTATTAAATTAATATCATATATTAACTTAACCTAAGACTATTTTTAATTTCATAATTTTATTTAAGAATCAAATTCTTAATATATAATTCCAAACTACCCATTCAAAAATCCTTTTAAATATATTTATAATTATAATAATATTATCTTTGTTCATTAACTAAGACCCTATAAATAGCATAATCATGATTAGTCAATAGTCTAATCAATAATTTTATGATGCATAGGATGATATTTCTAATTTCTATATGGCATGATAAAATTAATTTATCAAATAAATTATTTTATTTTAATGATCGTGGGCCATCTCATGGCCAAACTGTTTGGAATGGGCTTAGGCCCAATTTACTTCAAAAACAAGTTTGGGATTTATCCCAAACCATTTGGGATTTTTATAATGATTTTCTTCAATTACAACACAAACCAGTTTGGATTTTGACGTGATAAAATCTAATGATCAAATCGTAGATCCTTTTGGTTTCAAAAATTAATTCCCAATGTGTAATTAATTAAATCAAAATATTTCTTAGCAGCCTATTGTGCTCTCCAGATCGCAGATAGTTGGGTCAAACGTACCAAGGTACTATCAGTAGTCTCTCTTGCGGTGCGTCTCTAATATCCCTACCATACGTCCGTTGAGAAAGAGATCTGAGGTACTACCAGTAGCCTCCTCTTGGATCACCCTGGGTTGAACACAATAGAAACCAAGAACATGATAAATCCCACGCCCACAATTCTTGGGATCTATATCCTATGCTCAACTTTTAAGCAAACAGTTCATGGTAAAATAAATACCAAATATCAAATATTTATGCATACCAAATATCAAATATTTATACATACCAAATATCAAATATTTATGCATACCAAATATCAAATATTTATACATACCATCCATAACATGCATACCTAATATCAAATATTATAAAACATCAAATTATCACATATTGACATCATGACAATATTAATATTAGTGCATGACTGCTCTAATACCAGTTGTTGGTTTTCAAAAAAAAATGTATATCATATATATATATATGTGTAGCGAAAGCATGCAGACTGTTTAACATGTATAATATTAACATTATCATATGAAAAGGAAAAATTATCATATAATTTTTCTAAACATAAAAACATACCGATATATTGAGGTCTCGAAGGAACAGACGTGCCTACTACCGGATTCGAAGCTATGGATGAAGAATCCCACGGTAGAGTTTACGGGCCAAGGTACATCATAAAATACCTACAAAATTAAAACGAAACCAGAGCCTTCCTCGCCTTTCTCAGGATCAGTATCGAATTATGAGAGTGGGCTCACTCTTGATTTTCTATATTTCTCATAATTCTGGCGCATATAAAATAAGAGAAAAAAATGATGAAAGAAACTTTTCTTTCATTTTTCCTTACCATCTGAAAGTCACCTTATGCGCTCTAGGTGAATCAGAAATTTAATTTAGATAACATTTATCCATTACAACATTTAATTTAGATAATGTTTATCTGTTACAATATTTGATGTAGATAATGTTTATCTGTTACAACTTTTAATTTAGATAATGTTTATTTGTTACAACATTTAGATAACGTTTATTTGTTACAACATTTAATTTTGATCGCATGGGAACAATTCTCACATTAACTCCTTAATCATATCAAAGAAAAAGTTGTTTTCTTATTTGCAACTAATTTATAAATAATATCTAAATTAAATATAATAATATCTAATAAATAAATTTATTATTTTATTTTTAATATTCTTAATAATCACATTATCAAAAATATCAAAAATAAATAAAATTTCTCTCTTCATCAACTCATAATATGCGCCACTTACAAGAGCAAATTCTCTTGTGTGATGTTCCATAATAACACTTATGTGCAACCATTCATATCAATTATTATATGAACAATGTGTCTAAATACATTTTTATTTTATCCAATAACTAATTTATTATATCAAAATAAATGTAAGAAAAATAATCAGTCAAATTAATTATTTATCTTCATAATAAACTCTTTATTATAAAGTGAGAAAAATAAATAATTAATCATATTAATTATTCAATCCAAAGAGTATTCGATGCGATTAACATGGGGTGGGGACCATAGACCCATAATTTCAAGCTCCAATAAACTTGAATAAACTCAATTAAAACTCTTTAATTATTTATTCAGTTTATTAATCTCGAAGTTATTCTACTAAAAACTTGAGACTGCACTCTTGAAAATTATAGATTAATTTTAATCAAAAACTTGAGTTGTCCACTGATATAATCATTACATGTAATTGAACCCTCCATAATTAGTTCATAATTAGAGCTAGGTGTAATAACCGTTACACTCCTCTAATTTTTTTTTATTCCTTAAGTACCATTTTCTTCACTAGTTAAACAGTTAATTTATGATCGAATCATAAATTGTGCGCATAACTGTTTAGCCCCATAATCAATACTTAAGGGAACTAATTTTAAGCTTCTTTTCAAAAGCCATGGATTCAATATCTTTAAATCACATTCCCAGCCCAATGTATTATTAAACCTCCAAGATGTAAGTATTGGGCCCAATATCAAATGAGCTTTAACAAACAAATCAAAAGATCCAATAGCACAATCAAGGAGTCTGTGATTAAATCAGGATTAAGGTTGATTTATATGATCATCTTGTGACATAAATTGAATTCTTTATAACGGTCTTAAATAAAGATTCAAATTATGTCGGTCCAAGCCCTATATAATCTTATTATATATAATACCTCCACTAAGTGTCTTACACAACAATTCAGATAAGATTATCACATTCAGAATGTTCATGGACCGTATTAGTGATTAGCGATAGAAGATCCTTACTTCTATCATCATGGACATATTTAAATATATTAGCTGTAATTTTAATCCTCTTGTATATATTATACTAAAATTATAGCCTCACAATATATTTTGAATTTTTATATAAACATTCATTTTTCATATAAACGAGGCAAGATTGAAGAAAAATGCTTCTTTTATTAATTTAAAAAATTAAAAAGTATAAATACATTTGATTTCAAGGGTACTGTTCCTAACAATTTCACATCTAAACATAATTTTAAAATCTATAATCTTAAAATAATTCATAAAGATACTAATAATACAACAATATAGTTTGTGAAATAGAACTAAATTGGTTCTCTATTTAACATATCTCTTACTAAAATTCATGAGCCAACTTCTACATCTCTAAGATAGAAAGATTAAAAACATTTATGAGTTAATACTTCATAAGTAAGCTTAATCATAATTAGAGAAATCAAGTAAGCACACTAAATCAATTTTTAATATAATCAGTTGAAAATCCATAAGTATCCCAATAATGTTTCAAATAAAATTTTCATAAATAAATTCAAAATGTTTGGCATATACTTGTAATTCTATATAATTCAAATATTTTTTTAGATATATATATATATATATATATACACACAAAAAAAATGTCTCTTATTTTCGTTCACTTATAATAAGTAAGAATTCACTTAGTTTTGATAATACTTTAAATTAAATTTTAAAATATTTAATAGTGACTCATCACAATAGGCCATAGCCATATGTAATCCCTATCACAAGACCTAGTAAATAGATCTCCATGTATAACCCTATGGAATGGATTAGAAAATAAATCACCACTTATATTGTTGCGAAATGGATTTCGGTTTCAAATAGAAGCCCTTGTATAGCACCAAAAGGTAGGATTATAAAATTAAAATTATAGCCTGACTGAAAGCTCACAACAAATATATATACACATTATATCTTATTTTATATATAAATAACTTGTAATTTGTTCTAATATTTTCAACTTATAAGTTTAAAACTAATCATAGCGTGATTCAAAAATTATATCATAAAGCCTTATATATACAATATTTTTTATATTAGCCTAGCCACATGGTAACATGAACTCAAGATACTTATTGATTCAGATTTTTCAAATCAACATGGTATGCAAACAAATTTACAAAATTAATAAATCATCCTTTTATGTCATGAACATTTATTAAATGTGTTTAACAATTACCATATGCATCCATAATTTTTCAAATTAAATGTTAAGGACTTTGAAATCATAAAATTTAAAATAATTTTTAACATAATTTAATGGATATAACAAATTAAAACATATATAATTTTAAAACATAACAATATTTTAGTAAACTTATTTAATCTAAATTTCCATGTAAATAGGCATATAAAATATTTTATAAAATTTTAAAATCTTTTAATGAAGTCATAAATAAATCTACAAATAGTCTAGTTAGGATAAGGTTACTTACATCTTTAGATAAAATTAATGGCACTCATAGACACTTAACTAAACCTCTAATTTTGATATTTAAGAGCTCTGATGAACTTTCATCATTTAGTCTGCATTCTCTGAATTACTGGTCTGATAACAAAAGATATTGATTGTGTCTTATAGATTTTCTAAAGTCAATAGCTTTCTTACGTTTATATAGGATGCTATTTTTCTAAAATTATTAGATTTCTTGTTCTAGTTAGGAAACTATTTTTTTTAAGAGAATTAAACTAATTAATAAAATACATGCATAAAAAAGATTTCTAATACCAACCAAACTTTTAAGTCACCTAATATCTGGTTTTGCAAGAAAGAATTATAATAATAGAAATACATCATTCTTCTTTTACATTTGCTTATTTGTCATTATCTTAAAAATATAGTATTAGTAGATGAAACTAATGTTGAATTAATCGTAAGTTAGAATTATAGAAAAATATATTAAAAATTATAAGTTAAATAAAATAAATATAGAATATATTAAATATACTTTTAATATTACTAAAAATAGAGGTGATGTAGAGTAAGAATTGAGAATCGCAACCAAAACATCATGTGATCGTCAAGTATTTTATGTTGAAGAAAAAATTTTGTAGGACTGCTATAAGATCAACTATACTTATAGTATAAAATATTAACATCTAGAAATTACACATGCTTAATATTAATGTCTTTGAAATGAGAATGTTAGATATATGAAAATATATAAAAAATGTAAGTGATGCCAATCAACGATAATTTAGGAGAATGACAACTTAAATGATTTGAGTATGTGCAACATACTCCTAAAAATATATCTGTATGAAGGCGTGACTTGATTAATATAAAAAGATGGAAGTAAAGGTAGATCGAAAATTGTATCTAAAGAAGTGATAAAGAAGTTTTAAAATCTTTGTATCTTACCAAAGAAAAAACCTCTCAAAATCAAGCTAAATAGAGAAAAAAAGAATTTATATAGTTGATCCTAACTAATTTTTTAGATTAAAGCTTTATTTTGTTATTTTAAATATAAAAATATAAAAATCTATGGCAACAGAACAATGTAATGCATCTCTTTTTACTTAACTTTATCTTCTTTTAGGTTGAAAAGCAATATATGTTTCTTTTAAAATTTTAATGTCGATAGAATTACCAGCTAATCAAAGAATATTGTTAAAACCATTCTCGTGTTTGCCAACAAAGGATGCTGTGCAGATGGGCATCTTATCACGCAGTTGGAGATATGAATGGGAGCAGCATGCCATATATTGTGTTTGACAATTGTTTCCCACCACCTAGAAACCAAACAGAAGGATAACATCAAACTTGTGAAGATTGTTGATCAGTTCTCTTACTCCAAACCATATCAAAGAATTTGCACTTGATATGTGGAATGGCAGGATATATAAAGTGTCATCTTGCCTTTTCTCATGGGAAGAAATAGCTCATCTAGAGCTATAGAGATGCATATTAAAACTTACCCCATCATTCAGAAAACTAAGGTGTCGTTTGGCAAAGCGTGAGTTAGCGCTTGTAGAAGCGTGATGCCGTGGGAAGATTTCTTCTCATCTCCAACTTGGGTTGCGACTTTCTGAGAATGCCGATACTTTTTTGCCAGCCGAATTTCAGTACAGATGGTTTTCGTCAACCAAACAAGTGGCACGCGAGATCTTCCAAAAAAAAAGCGTTTTTTTCTGGAAAGTCCACGGCAACCTAACAATGCCTTGGGAGTCCGACAAAACTGAATCTTAATTATGTCAACTTCTTTGACACTTAACTTGAAGTTCTGATTTCTCTTTGTGCACTTCAAAACAAATTATTGTGTTCAGAGGGTGCTTATATCAACAATCATGATTGATGACGCTAAGCCACCGGCCTCAAACGTCGGGGAAAACGGACGTCCTTCTTCTTGAAGTCCTGCAAGAAAAGTTCCCCAGAGACCGGCGATACCGGTGGGGACCCTTCGACGATCAAGTCAGTCACTTGGGCTCAGACAGAGAACCACCTCAGCGAAACGACGGCTACTGACCCCGAGACCCCACCGGTCTCGGGGTGCACTGGCATTTCCCCACCCCCGGGACCCCTCGGGGTCACGGGGTGGGGTCATCATTTCCTGACCCCGAGATCCCACCGGTCTTGGGGTGCACTGGTATTTCCCCACCCCCGAGACCCCCTAGGGGTCACGGGGTGGGGTCATCATTTCCTGACCCCGAGAGGCATTTCCCCACCCCCGGGACTCCCTCGGGGTCACGGGGTGGGGTCATCATTTCTCGACCCCGGGACCCCCACCGGTCTCGAGGTGCACTGGCATTTCCCCACCCCCGGGACCCCCTCGGGGTCACGGGGTGGGGTCATCATTTCTCGACCCCGGGACCCCCCACCGGTCTCGGGTGCACTGGCATTTCCCCACCCCGGGACCCCCTCGGGGTCACGGGGTGGGGTCATCATTTCTCGACCCCGAGACCCCACCGGTCTCGGGGTGCACTGGCATTTCCCCATCCCCGGGACCCCCTTGGGGTCACGGGGTGGGGTCATCATTTCTCGACCCCGAGACCCCCACCGGTCTCGGGGTGCACTGGCATTTCCCCACCCCCGGGACCCCCTCGGGGTGGGGTCATCATTTCTCGACCCTGAGACCCCCACCAGTCTCGGGGTGCACTGGCATTTCCCCACCCCCGGGACCCCTCGGGTCACGGGGTGGGATCATCATTTCTAGACCCCGAGACTCCCACCGATCTCGGGGTGCATCGGTATTTCCCCACCCCCGGGACCCCCTTGGGGTCACGGGGTGGGGTCATCATTTCTTGGCCCCGAGACCCCCACCGGTCTCGGGGTGCACCGGCATTCTCCCACCCCTAGGACCCCTTCCGGTCTCAGGGTGGGGGTCATCAACGATTGGCATGAAACTCAACCACCAAGGAAAACGACAACTCCAGGTCGCGCGGTACACCCACGTGATTCCCAGTACTCCCGTGATTGCGCCCCGTTACGGAGGGCCATGCCTCATAACGGCGTATGGCGCGTTGCATGTCCCGTGCATGGCCATGCCTCGCTACGGCGTACGATTCGCTACCACTTGCAACTGTGCCCGGTCATATCAGCCGACGGCGCGCACTGGATGCCCTCGCAGCTATTGGACACGTATGATATCACGCCAGCAAGCGGTACGGGGTGTCTTCGGCATGCGCAACGATGGTACGGTGGTGATCTTCCGGAGCTGTAAGATAGGGTATTCGGACAGGTATAAAGGCACGTGCTCGCACGATAAGTGGGATCTGAACTCTGGTTTTCTGAGCTTTCTTCCTCCCAGCAAAACCCTAACTGCCTCAGCTCTTCTTCGCTGAAGCGGTTCTCTGTCTGAGCCCAAGTGACTGACTTGATCGTCGGAGGGTCCCCACCGGTATCGCCGGTCTCTGGGGGACTTTTCTTGTAGGACTTCGAGGAGAAGGACGTCTGTCTTCCCTGACGTTTGAGGCCGGTGGCTTGGCGTCATCAGATTGGCGCGCCAGGTAGGGGGAGTGTAAGAAAGGCATCGAACCAGCAGCTTTCTTCTCTCACCTGTCTTCAGGATCTTAAAGCCATGGTGACGACCCGGACAAAAGGAGTTTCAGCCGGTCGCGCTGGGGGGCAGCGCTGCGGGGCTGGTCCACCCGCGGAGGCCCCCCAGGCTCTTGCATCTAGTCTTCCGGATCCTCTGCACCTCCGGGGGGCAGGGCCTTCTGCTCCGCAGAATGATGTTCCCATGCCTGCTCCGCAACAACCCCAGGAGGATCGACTCATTGCCCTGGCCACGCAAGTCCAGTCGCTGGTGGCGATGGTTCAAGGCCTGCAGCACCAGTAGGCAGCCTTGCCGTATCCGGAGCTGAACCCGTCCATCCCGAGGGTGGTGCAACCTAGCCAGCATTCCTCCCGCCGGAGATTGCCGGTTCCTGCAGATCATCGCCACCGATCCCCGGCCAACCCTCATCACCGTGAAGCATCTAAAAGGCTCCGGTCTCCCTCTCACCACACTAGCGTTTCTCCTAAGCGGCGGCATGGGAAGGAGGCGGAACGCCCGCGCCGGCATCGCCGCCCACGCTCTTCTTCTGAATCTTCGGGGGAGGGCTCTTTCGATGGCCGGATGCCTCGCCGAGCCGAGCGTCGACTCGAGGAGTGCAACCAGAAGCTGGAGGAGCTTAGCCGTCGGATCACCCACCTGCCAGAGACAGATTACGACAGTCGGCCTCCCTTGTCCCGCCGCATCATGGAGGAGCCCATCTCTACCAGGTTCTGCCTTCCTCAGCTAGACCCATATGATGGAACCATGGACCCCCTGAACCATTTGGAGAGCTATAAGGTACTCATGCAAGTCCAGGGGGCCACTGACTCACTTATGTGTGTTGCTTTCCCGGCCACTCTGAAGAAGGCTACTCGAGCCTGGTATTCTCGTCTGCCACCACGAAGCATCGACTCTTTTCGCCAGCTGGAGAGGACTTTTCTAGCCCATTTTGACGCCTACCGGAAGATCCCGAGGGTGGCGGATAGTCTATTTGCTGTTCAGCAGAAGAATGGCGAGCCTCTGTGGGATTATGTTGCCTGGTTCAAAGAGGCCGCCCTGGAGGTCTACAACCTGGAAGACTCAGTGGCTACCCTGGCTCTGAAGCGGGGGCTTCGCCCTTCTCGCTTCGCATATTCTCTTGACAAGAAGCCGCCGGGCTCCTACTCTGAACTTCTGATCCGGGCCCAGAAGTACATCCGGGCGGACGAAGCCGACTTTTCCCGGCGTGAAGCTGGCGGGAGCACCCCCAGGAAGCCGACCCAGCCGGAACCTGCAGAAGCCCGCCCCAGGAGGCTCGAGCCTCCTCGCCAACCAGAGAACCATCCTCGACCTCCTGCACCGAGAGACGAGCCTTACACCCCGCTGCTTGCCCCAATATCTCAGATCCTGCTCAAGATTGAAGGGGAGCCTTATCTGCAACGCCCTCCTCCCATTAACCCGAAGATCCCCAGAACAAGAACCTCTACTGCCGCTACCACCGGGACCATGGCCACAACACCGACGACTGCCGGCAGCTGAAGAAAGCTATTGAAGACCTCATTCAACGGGGCCACCTGGGAAAGTTCGTCCAGAGGGACAACCCGGGAGCTCCTGGCCCATCAGCGCCCGCACCGTCGGTGATCGATAATGCCCCGACGGAGAAGACGGTGGCGATGATTTCCTGGGGGGCAGGAGGCCCGTCGAAGAGACCTAGGGGAGAGGGGGGAGCAGAGACTGTAATTCCTTTTTTCGAAAGGGACTTGGATGGTGTTGTAAATAAGGATGATGATAGCGTCGTCGTATCCATGACAATTGCTAAGCACCCTGTAAAAAGAATCTTAGTCGACAGTGGGAGCTCCGTAGATGTTTTAAACTACGATGCCTTTGTTCGTATGAACCTGTCGCATGATCTGCTCCGACCTGTCGCCACGCCTTTGATGGGGTTCACAGGAGATTCCGTGAAGGTTGAAGGGGAAATCACTCTTCCCGTAACGGCTGGTACGGCCCCGTGCCAAAGCACTGTCCTTATAAAGTTTTTGGTGGTTCGTGTGCCCCTCGCATACAATGCGATCCTCGGAAGGCCCAGGCTCAACCTCTTGGATGCCGTCATATCCACCAAGCGGCTCCTCGTGAGGTTCCCAACCGGCAGAGGGGTCGGCGAGATGCGAGGAGAGCAGGGCCTACCGACACTTTGCTATCACTTGGCCCCTAGTCCCCAGGAGACGGCACATACACCGGCATCTGAAGCCCTTGACCCGCGAGACTTGGAGAAAAGGGGGGAACCGGCCGAGCGGCTGCTCACTTTCCCCCTTGGGGAGGACCCCGTGCGGACGGTTCGAGTTGGAGCCTTACTTCTGGAGGAAGCTCGTGACCGACTCCTTACCTTCCTGCGGGCCAACGCCGATGTCTTCGCATGGTCAGCGTCCAACATGCCCAGGATCCCGGAGGAGGTGATTATGCACCAGCTCAACATTCGGCCGAAGTGCTGGCCCATCAGCCAGAAGAAAAGGAGTTTTGCCTCGGACCGACAGAAGGCTGTTGATGAGGAGGTGCGGAAGCTGCTGGCGGCTGGTCACATCCGCGAAGTGCGCTACCCAGACTGACTGGCGAACGTCGTGATGGTTCGCAAGGCCAGCAGAAGCTGGAGAATGTGCGTGGACTTCACCGACCTCAATAAGGCGTCCCCAAAGACAGCTTCCCGTTTCCCCGAATCGACCAGCTGGTAGACGCCACCTCCGGGCACGAGACGCTCAGTTTCATGGATGCGTTCTCGGGGTATAATCAAATCAAGATGAGCCCGGCAGATGAAGAAGCGACTTCCTTTATCACAGAGAAGGGGATCTACTGCTACAGGGTGATGCCCTTCGGATTGAAAAACGCCGGGGCTACTTATCAAAGATTAATGAATAAGGTCTTTGAGGATCAGCTGGGGTGCAACATGGAGGTGTATGTGGATGACATGCTGACCAAGAGCACCTGTTGGGGAGATTGTTGAAGAATTATATGCCCCAATCTTATTGATTTTGATGATTACCAAAAGCCATGTGTATATTAAAGATGTAATGAGTTTATTTACATGAGCAATGAATTTATTTAGAACAATGAATGAGAATGTTAAAGTATAACTTTAATCAATTTGAAAGTAACTTCAAGCTCAATGTTTAAGCTTTCAAAAAGAAATTCAATACTTAATATTTTAATCAATGAGTTTTTGAAACACTTCTTGAATTGATTCTTAATGTCAATTTTATTGTATTCAAGTCAATTCAATGATTTAAAATGAATCTAGAACGAATTTAAAGTCAATCAGCAAACTTTCTAATTTTTGATACGTTCCGGAGCCGACTCTTGAGTTTCAGAGTCGACTCCCCTCAGAGTACAGAAATAACCATCTGTCTCAAGTTGACCCATGCAATTTCTCGAGTCGACCTCCGATTCTGTCGAGCCGACTCCATGACTGTGCGAGTCGACTCCGCTCAGACACCAGAGGTGTGTTTTTCTGAGCACTTCGCGAGTCGACCCCAACTTTTCATGAGTCGACCCCCGACTTTCAGGAGTCGACACTTTACTTTTGGTGAGTCGACCCTTTGACTTTCTAAACATTTCTATTTTTAGTATCACGACCTCGAGCCGACTCGAGAAAAGCATGAGTCGACTCCAGCAAATCTGGGCAAAATTTTTCCGAATGCCAACTCAGCGTCAACGGTAAGATTTTCGATTAACGGCTATTTTTCTTTGTTTCTAACGGCTATATTTTTGCAGAATCTATAAATAGAGAAGCCGTTTTCAAATCAAACATATACAAACCGAGAGATGTTCATTTCAAGAGAAAAGAAAAGAAAAATCGGAAAAACAGAGCATCATTTGAAAAAATCCATGATTTAAAATAGAGTGAAAGAAAGAGTGTGAAATCCAAGGAAGCTCCTTCTGTGTTCAAGCTCAACAATCCAAGGAAGCTTCAGAAGAAAATCCTAGAGCTATTCAAGAGCATTTCAAGCGATTTTCAACACTCAAAGAGAAGAGGAAAAGCTCAAATCAACTCCAACATACATTCCGTGAAGAATCCAAGCTGAGGCCAGATTCTACACTTCAAAAGAGTTGAGGAAAAGAGGAAAAGAAGAAAAGCTCAAAGCCAACCATCTGCAAATCAGGCTTTTCTAAACTTTATTCTTACATTTGTTTATCTGCTCATTGAGGAGCTTTGTAACAAAAAACCATACTTTTATTCTTTGTGTCTAGTTCAATCTGGAGGATTGAACTAGTTAAGGTAGTCTTACCTCGGTACAAGCTTGGTAAAGCTTGGGTTAGGGTTTTTGTGCTGGTGAGCCCTTGAAAACCAGCTGGGTTCGTTGTGCGCCCGGAAAAACAACAAGTTTGAGTTGTGAGCTTGTAAAACAACTCTGCTGTAATCTAGGGTGATTATAGTATGGACCCAAGTGAATCTTGGGAGTGGACGTAGGTGTTGGATACACCGAACCACTATAAAATCTTTGTGTTTACCGTGCTTTCATTGACTCTTCCTCTATCTCTGTTTTATTCACTGCACGTTGTAATTGCATTGCTATTGCCTTCATTCTTATTAAGCATACATTTTTAAAAGGCTAATTTTTAAAGAACCCAATTCACCCCCCCCCCCTCTTGGGTTGCCATCTGGGCCAACAGCACCAATGCGGAAGACCATGTAGCTGACCTCGAGGAGACTTTTAACAATCTGCGCTGGTACCGGATGAAGCTTAACCCCCACAAATGCGCCTTTGGAGTAGCAGCAGGCAAGTTCCTGGGTTTTATGGTGACCCAGCGAGGGATTGAAGCCAACCCCGACAAGATTAGAGCTATCCTGGAGATGCGGCCCCTAGCCAACAAGAAGGAGGTGCAACGCCTAACGGGGAGGGTGGCAGCCTTGAGTCGTTTCATGTCAAGGTCGGTGGAGAGGTGCCTGCCCTTCTTCAAGGCGCTGCGCAAGATCAACGGCTTCGAATGGATGAATAAGTGTCAGGGCTCCTTTGAAGAGTTGAAGCAGTTTCTCTCCACTCCTCCACTGTTATCCAAGCCTGAAAATGGAGAGGAGCTCTTTTTATATCTGGCCGCTTCCCCCGAGGCTGTCAGCTCCGTGCTTGTGCGTATGGATGCTGATGGGGCCCAGAAGCCAATCTATTACACCAGCAAGGTACTCCACGACGCTAAGACCAGGTATTCGAAAACCAAGAAGATTATCTTCGCCTTGGTGGTCTCTACTCAGCGCCTCCGGCCTTACTTCCAAGCCCATCCCATCATAGTGCTTACGGACCAGCCCCTTCGACCTATCTTATCTCGCCCTGACACCTCCGGTCGGTTGGCTAAGTGGGCCATTAAGCTAAGTGAGTTCGACCTGTCCATCCGGCCAAGGTCAGCCATGAAGTCCCAGGTGTTGGCGGATTTCCTGGTCGAGTGCTCCTGGACTGAGAAGGACATGGAGGAGGTGCGACCGGAGGAGCGTGTGGGCTCTCCCTCATCTGAGGAGGCAGAGGACTGGATCCTGCATGTGGATGGAGCGGCGAACTCTCAAGGGAGCGGAGCCGGCCTCATTCTCGCAAGCCCAGAGGGGGACGTGGTGGAGTATGATCTCAGATTCCAGTTCCCGACAACTAATAATCAGGCGGAGTATGAATCCTTGCTGGCGGGGATGAGGTTAGCTGAGGGGCTAGGCGCTGGGCGCTTGAGGGCCTTCACAGACTCTCAACTTGTTTCTGGACAAATCACAGGAGAGTACGAGGCTAGGGACCCAACCATGTCCCGATACTTGAGCAAGGTGCAGTCCCAGGCGTCTCATTTTTCTTACTTCCGTGTCAGCTATATCCCCAGAGCGGAGAATACCAGAGCTGATGCGTTGTCCCGCTTGGCCACTTCGGCCGACGGGACGTTGGGAAGGACATATGTGGAGCACCTACAAGTCCCGAGCACTGAGGCCGCGGATGAAGCATTGCCAGTGGAGCAGGAGCCCTCCTGGATGGACACCTACATCCGGTACTTGACTGACGGTACTCTCCCGGAGAACCCCGCTGAGGCCAAGCTGCTCAGGCGGAGGGCCCCGAGATTCTTGATGATGGACGGGAAGCTTTATCGAAGATCCTTCTCATACCCAGTTCTCAGGTGTGTGGGGCCGACTGAATCAGATTACATCCTCAGGGAGATCCACGAAGGCATATGCGGGAGTCACTTGGGGGGCAGAGCCCTAGCCTACAAGGCCCTGCGCCAAGGGTACTTCTGGCTGACGATGAAGGAAGACGTGGCTGAGCTTGTCAAGAAATGTGATAGCTGTCAACGTCACGCCAATATCCAGCGACAGCCGACGTCTCACCTGACCCCCTTAGTGGCACCTTGGCCCTTCGCCCAGTGGGGCATGGATATCTTGGGGCCATTTCCCCTGGCCTCCGGGCAGCGGAAGTTCCTCTTGGTAGCGGTGGATCACTTCACCAAGTAGATTGAAGCCGAGGCCCTGGCCAAGATTACCGAAAGCAAGGTGAGATCCTTCTTCTGGAAGTCCATCATATGTCGGTTCGGACTGCCGCACACACTAGTCACTGACAATGGCCGGCAATTTGACAACGCACCCTTCCGGGAGTTCTGCTCCGAGCTGGGTATCTGTCAGAGGTTCACTTCCGTCGGGCATCCTCAAACCAACAGGGCAGCCGAAGTGACCAACCGGATCATCCTCCAGGGGCTGAGATCTCGGCTAGATGGCTGCAAAGGGCGATGGGTGGAGGAGCTCCCCAACGTGCTATGGGCCTATCATACAACGCCGCAAGCCCCCACCGGCGAAACGCCGTTCAGCTTAGTCTTTGGCTCTGAAGCTGTTATTCCTGTGGAGGTCGGCGCACCAAGCCCCCGGGTGGAAGCCTATAGCGAGGAAGGTAACCCTAACCAACTGCGAGCCAACCTCGACCTGGTGGAGGAAGTGCGAGACCGGGCGCGGCTTCGAATGGCAGCCTATCGATAACGGGCCGCAAAATACTACAATGCTCGTGTGCGCCCACGGACGTTCCTGCCGGGAGATCTGGTCCTTCGACGGGCCGAGGTCTCGAAGCCAGCTAAAGGAGGTAAGCTAGCCCCAAACTGGGAGGGGCCTTACCGGATCGCCGAAACACTATGCCACGGAGCTTATAAAATTGAAGAACTTGATGGGACGCCACTCCCTAGGACGTGGAATGCGGATAACCTTCGCCGGTATTATCAGTAATGTATTCCTCCTTTCATGTTAAGTATCACCCTTGTATTCGCTTGTTTTCTTACCCCTTGTTCAATATTAACGAGATCCGATTTTAGCTACCTAAATCTTCACAGAAAAGCCCGACACCCCGTCGGCACCTAAAGCCCTGCACCAGCCAGGCATGAAGCCTAGTGTATCACTGGTAGAGCGGTGTACCACTGGCTCTCAGCAACAAAAGCCCGACACCCCGTCGGCACCTAAAGCCCTGCACCAGCCAGGCATGAAGCCCAGTGTACCACTGGCAGAGCGGTGTACCACCGGCTCTCAGCAACAAAAGCCCGACACCCCGTCTGCACCTAAAGCCCTGCACCAGCCAGGCATGAAGCCCAGTGTACCACTGGCAGAGCAGTGTACCACCGGATCTCAACAACAACGCCCGACACCCCATCGGCACCTAAAGTCCTGCACCAGCCAGGCATGAAGCCCAGTGTACCACTGGCAGAGCGGTGTACCACCGGCTCTCAGCAACAAAAGCCCGACACCCCGTCGGCACCTAAAGCCCTGCACCAGCAAGGCATGAAGCCCAGTGTACCACTGACAGAGCGGTGTACCATCGGCTCTCAGCAACAAAAGCTCGACACCCCATCGGCACCTAAAGCCCTGCACCAGCCAGGCATGAAGCCCAGTGTACCACTGGCGGAGCGGTGTACCACCGGCTCTCAGCAACAAGAGCCCGACACCCCGTCGGCACCTAAAGCCCTGCACCAGCCAGGCATGAAGCCCAGTGTACCACTGGCAGAGCGGTGTACCACCGACTCTCCGCAACAAAGGCCCGACACCCGACAGCACAAAGTCCCGTCGGTCAGATAAAAGCCGGCCTCCGTAGGCATCAAAAGCCACGCACCTATTTAGTACAAGATCCGATACTTGACAGGGCGTTGCGCCGATAGCCCCGAGGAGCCTGCCTACCTAACCTCTGACTAACGGCGTTTCCGCTCCGAGAATTCTACCCTCCCTGGCTAACTTTCGAGTTTAAACAGCTGGAGCGGAATAGCTCGAATGGGGAGTTGTCCCCCGGAACTATCAGAACTAATGGGGTTACAAGGCTACATATCAATCAATAAAGTCCATGACAATTCAGAAGGCATTTTGAAGAGTGTTTTCATTAATTGAAAGGGATTACAAAATGCCGACGCTGTCGGATTTGCGAAAAAGAAAGAGAAGAGAGAGAGCAAAATAACAAGTGCGAGCTCACGGCTCCGCCGGTGCGGGCTCGTCGTCAGAAGGGGCCAAGTCTGACAATCGCTCCAGTTCAACCTCCAGGGCCCGGGGAAAGTTCAAGTCTCTGGCCACCTTCTCCTTGCCATGCTGGAACCCGTCGAGGAATACAGCTACCGAGGCTTCGGCCAGGTCATCTGCGAAATGACCAGATGCCTTGTATTCCTCTATGAGCCCAGCGGCTCGGACTTTCTCTGTGGCAAGGGCTTCCGTTGCCACCCTCTCGGCCTCCCGAGCACGGCTCACCTCCTCCTCGGACCGGCAGATTTCCTCCTTCGCCACTCTTGCCTCTTCTGCCGCTGCGCCCGCTCGATCTTCGGCCTCCCGGAAGGCTGAGGTTAACTCAGAGATATGTATGTCCCTGGCCATTACAGCGTTCACAGCCTCCGTCATTTGGAGGAGCGCTGCGCGCGCGCGGTTGGCATCAATCTCCGCCCAGCTCTCGGCGGCCTTTACCTCGCTCACGCAGTCGTTCTTGGCCGACTCTAGCGCCTTCTCGGCCGCCTCCGCTCGGCGCTGAGCCTCCTCAACCTCTTTCTGCGTCTCCTGCAGAAGGACCTTCTCCCCGCGAATTACCTCCCTGGCGGCCTTCAGGGAGTGCGCGATCTGCACGCGTAAGCCCAAGGTCAGCTAAAGGAAAAAGATAAAAAAAGAGTAAAGGATAAGAAGATCGCTTACCCTGACGACGGCGGCATAGGAGTCCCGGAAGAACGTGCCCGCTTTCTGGTGAGTGAGGTCCTCCAGGATCCCAGGAACAAAGATCGGATCCAGGACTCGCTCAGCCCAGCGACCGTCATCCAGGGAGTCTCGGGGTGGCCCGGGCTCGCCCCCGCCACCCTCCGCCGTCTCGGCTGTCCCCGGTTCTGTGCGTGGGTCACTCCTGGGCGACCCCTCTGGGGGTGGGCTTGCGGGGCCAGATGGTCCCTCCCCCCAATCCTTGGAGACGTCCGGCGGGGTCGATCCCCTAGGAGCCGGGAGCTCTTCAGTCGATATGGGCTCCCCCGTGGCTGGCTCTTCAACGGCGGCTCCCACGATTGTCCCCACCTCTGGTGGAGTATCGGCTGTAAGGTCGACCTCCGGAACAGCCGGGACATTTTGCAGAGCCGGGAGTGGGGAGACTTGTGCTGGAGGGGAGGCTCGAGCCATATGGCGCTTCGGGGCTGGGGCCTGCTGACCCCTGGATGGTCCTTCCCGAGCCCTCTTCTTGGAGGCAGCTCTCAACAATTTTGCCTCTGGTATTTTCATGGCTGCATGGCATCAGTTGAATTTTCAGAATAAAAAAAAAGGGAAAAAAAGAGAGGAGGAAGAAAAGAAGAAGGAGAGGGGTAAAGGAGTGAAGTTTTTGGCTAAGAGTGGAGAAGGCTTACCCCGGTGGGAGATGAGGCCCGTCGACTCCAGGTTGTCTTCCGATAGCAGCAGGGTGTACCGAGGGATCTCGGTGGCCAACAGTAGCCCCAGTGCCTCCCGGTCCCCGGGCTGGATAGCAATGGCGTTCCCTCGGAGGTCGGGGTCTCCCCACTGGGGCCGGACTTGGTTGATATTTGCAAAAAAGAAGCGGGACTTCCACCCCTTAATCGATGAAGGAAGAAGGAGTTTCAGGACCCGATTGGGTCGGGGCTGGAACAGCCACCAACCCTTTTGGGCCCGGAGGGAGTAGAAAGTGCGGAACAGGCTAATTCTGGGGGTAATACTTAGGTGGTGACAGAGGATGACGAAAGCATTGATTACACGATAAGAATTTGGAACTAACTGGGAGGGGGTCAAGGAATAGAGTCAAGGAGGTTGATGAAAAAAGAGGGAAAGGGAGGGCGGAGACCCGCCTTTAGGCAGATCTCGTAAAGGGCCACCCGACCGGGCCGGGAGGAAATGACCCTGTCATCGGGGGTTGGCAGGAACAGCTCAACCTCCCGGGGGATCCTATAGCGGGCCCGGATTCTTTCCAAATCCGGCCGCGTCATTGTGGAGGTCGTCCCCTCTGGGGACTCCTCCACCGTTGAGGAGGCGCCGGCCTCCAACCGGCGGCCCCTCGATGGGGCTCCACCGGTGACCCGTCGTCGGGCCAGAGGGACGCGGTCCTTTGAATCAGAGGACCACTCAATCGAGGGAGAAGGGGTAGGAGAGGTACGACGCCTCTCGGAGGGAGGACGGTTCTCAGAACTGTCCTCCGAGGTCCAAGAAGGGGAACTCATGAGCAGGGAGACAAGTCCAAGGTGGGAAAAAGCTGACCTGGAAGGGAAAAAATCAGACGCAGGCCCGCAGGTTGCAGGAGAAGTTGGAGTGTAGGCAAGGAAGAAGACGATGACAAAGGCGGTATGACGTCAGTTCAACCCCCCTCGCTTAGCTTTATCAGGTTTTCAAATAATCCCGCCATGTCTCGTCGGCCACATGGCCCCTTGCCATACGCTGGCTCGCCTCGAGGAACGCCCCGGCGCGTGGTGTGTAGCGCCTTCGGCCAGTGGTGGGACCCCACTGACGTCGCCGTAATGAAAGGAAATGATGATGCGGCTTTTCGCGCAAACTTCGAAGAGCCAATCCTCACTCTCGAGGGTGATCGTGGCAAGCACAGCGTACGGAAGGCCGCCTCCTTACATTCCCCGCACCGTCCGCATAAAAGACAAGGACGGGGATCAGTCACGTGGAGAACGCCCCTTGAGCCTCAGCAGTGGGGCCCGCTTTGCCCCAGGGGCGAGGGGGCATCTGATATGACTGATCCCGTGTCATCAGAAAAGGTAATTGTGGCTACTGACCCCGAGACCCCACCGGTCTCGGGGTGCACTGGCATTTCCCCATCCCCGGGACCCCCTCGGGGTCACGGGGTGGGGTCATCATTTTCTGACCCCGAGACCCCATCGGTCTCGGGGTGCACTGGCATTTCCCCACCCCCGGGACCCCCTCGGGGTCACGGGGTGGGGTCATCATTTCATGACCCCGAGACCCTATCGTCTCGGGATGCACTAGCATTTCCCCACCCCCGGGACCCCCTCGGGGTCACGGGATGGGTCATCATTTCCTGACCCCGAGACCCCACCGGTCTCGGGGTGCACTGGCATTTCCCCACCCCCGGGACCCCCTCGGGGTCACGGGGTGGGGTCATCATTTCTCGACCCCGGGACCCCCACCGGTCTCGGGGTGCACTGGCATTTCCCCACCCCCGGGACACCCTTGGGGTCACGAGGTGGGGTCATCATTTCTCGACCCCGAGACCCCCACGGTCTCGGGGTGCACTGGCATTTCTCCACCCCCGTGACCCCGAGGGGGTCACGGGGTGGGGTCATCATTTCTCGACCCCGAGACCCCCACCGGTCTCGGGGTGCACTGGCATTTTCCTACCCCCGGGACCCCCTCGGGGTGGGGTCATCATTTCTCGACCCCGAGACCCCACCGGTCTCGGGGTGCACTGGCATTTTTTCACCCCCGGGACCCCCTCGGGGTCACGGGGTGGGGTCATCATTTCTCAACCCCGAGACCCTCACCGGTCTCGGGGTGCACCGGCATTTCCCCACCCCCGGGACCCCCTCGGGGTCACGGGGTGGGGTTATCATTTCTTGGCCCCGAGACCCCATCGGTCTCGGGGTGCACCGGCATTCTCCCACCCCTAGGACCCCTTCCGGTCTCAGGGTGGGGGGTCATCAACATTGGCATGAAACTCAACCACCAAGAAAAACGACAACTTCAGGTCGCACGGTACACCCACGTGATTCCCAGTACTCCCGTGATTGCGCCCCGTTACGGAAGGCCATGCCTCATAACGGCGTATGGCGCGTTGCATGTCCCTGTGCATGGCCATGCCTCGCTACGGCCTACGATTCGCTACCACTTGCAACTATGCCCGGTCATATCAGCCGACGGCGCGCACTGGATGCCCTCGCAGCTGTTGAACACGTATGATATCACGCCAGCAAGCGGTACGGGGTGTCTCCGGCACGCGCAGCGATGGTACGATGGTGATCTCTCGGAGCTGTAAGATAGGGTATTCGGACAGGTATAAAGGCACGTGCTCGCACGGTAAGTGGGATCTGAACTCTGGTTTTCTGAGCTTTCTTCCTCCCAACAAAACCCTAACCGCCTCAGCTCTTCTTCACTGAAGCGGTTCTCTGTCTGAGCCCAAGTGACTGACTTGATCGTCGGAGGGTCCCCACCGGTATCGCCGGTCTCTGGGGACTTTTCTTGCAGGACTTCGAGGAGAAGGACGTCCGTCTTCCCCGACGTTTGAGGCCGATGGCTTGGCGTCATCAATTATCTCAAAGGTTGTGAATTTGTCCATTAAGGGTGAATTTCAAGACCTTTGATAGGGAAACCCCACCCTTTTAGCTATTGCATCTAACAAATTGACTATTGATGATGATGACCAGGATTTTGCAAATGAAGCAGTTTGCAAATTATATGAAGTCCTTGCTTGTCTACCCAACATGGAGAAACTGAATTACTTGACTATACTTTAAAGGTAGTGCTGCTTTGAGGCTACATAAAATTTGAACCTCTACTTGTGCCTATGGCTTACCGAAAACTCTTTTGGACATCGCCTGCCATCCTGCAATGGGCATGATGAATCACTGCATCCAATGTAAATCAAATGATGAATCACTGCATCCAATGTAAATTATCCTGTACCGAAGGCGATGTATAAAGGCTTTTCCTACCCGACACTCACTCAAGGTCAAAATGCCCAAACTCTAGGATCTGCTTGGAAGTAACACATCTTTCTCTTCAAAAGGGTGCCTCAAAATCCTCTAAATCTATTCATTGTTATCGTCATCAAGAAATGGTACTTGCATCCATGAATCCAGCTGTTGTCAC
Source organism: Calamus simplicifolius (assembly GCA_900491605.1). Lineage (NCBI taxonomy): Eukaryota > Viridiplantae > Streptophyta > Magnoliopsida > Arecales > Arecaceae > Calamus > Calamus simplicifolius. The sequence continues at coordinate 67,820 of UESW01002757.1, read as the reverse complement.
ATTAGCTACTTCAACCATATTCCTCAAATACCTTAGTCCCAAGGGAATTTCAAACCATCTTCTCGACGCCTTATCCATTTGATAACAGGAACAGTACATTTGAATAGTTTTTTGACAGAATAAAAACCACTTTTCTCCAATTTTTCTAGCAACATAAAATTAGAGGACTTGGCATCTGTCTTGAAGTCCCAGAAGCTAAGGAAGTTTGAAGTACATCAGAGAGCTCGCTGAATTTGACACCAGCACCCATGTGGCTCTGCTTATTGTTAATTGTAAATAGATCACCTATAGCCAGTGTATTCAAGAATAATGCGATTGTTCAATTAATACAACTTGAAAACATCTATAATCAATCATTATGAGTACTGACCATTCCATGTATTGAAAAATATGGTCAAAGGTTGAAAACTCATGATTGTGTGAATTTGCCTCGTGGCAATGATCTGCTACGCCTCAACTCCAGTCCGGTAGTGCTGGTGCTTTCCTTTCCAGTGTGAACTGCACCATTTCGAAGCTTGTTCTCATGCTTCCCGCTTGACAGCTGCTCCACTGCCTGAATTGAGTCCCTGAAACAAACACCGCCACCTCTTAGGAGTAGAAATACATCACCATCCATTAATAATGACAAGTATCATGGTAGGTGTGGTTGTGAAACAAAGGAAAGAAAAATACCTAGATTCCACATTTTGCGAGATTCTTGTCACATGATGCTTTAGCCGCTTTGCAAAAGGATTACCAGGAACTGGAGATTCAATAATGCAACACTCGTTTTCGGTTTCAGAAAAATTACTCTTCTCAAAATCAAACCTTTGAGATCCAAATGTTTGCTGATGTTTTGACTTGGTCCTATTTTCTGCCACACTCTTCCTGATTCCACCTTGTTTTGCACTAAGTGCTGACTTAAACTGCTTTTCTTCATGTTCAGCAAAGACTGTCCTTAAATTGCTAATCTCTTGGGGGTTCCAACATCCACTCAAACTTCCATTTTTTGATGCTGATGATATTGTAGCACTAGATCTGTTGATAGATGGTTTATCTGGAATCTGCAATCTTGATATGGGCCTATCATCGATATTTATGATCTTAGGTTTGCTCTTAATGATGGCAGCACGGTCAGTGGATAATGATCTTCTTATTGGAGGAGATGGGGACCTCAACTTTCTGGAGTTGTGGTAGCTTCCTTCAGCATTAGAAGGTGATTGTGCTTCAAGCTCTTTATCGGATAATGCAGAGGGAAAACGGGGCCTTCTCTGCTTTCCTAATGAATAACATCTGAACTGCATGGCAGCACAAAAGAAAATCAAATGTTAGCACTTGCATTATTCACTTGTTCATAAATTCGGTCACATGCTATCATGTTTCCCCCAGTTCCTTTGTTCATCATGCTGACCATGGATTAATTGATTCTTTGACTTATGACATGAGCCTGGAACATGGATACTGCTCAGTGCTCACTATGGCAAGCCTTTGCCTTCTTTATCTCCAGATGAAATGCTTACTAGTTTAGAAGCACCATGGAGGGCTGTTCACACTTGCATGAACATAGTATGTACATCTCCTATCCAGCAGTTAGTCTCCTAGGTTGTTTTACAGGTGCCTCCCATAACTAAAGTTGCTTTTGCATAGAATTTGGACCACATATAAGGATTGATGTCAAGAACTGATGTTGACCAGGGATGAATTATTTGAGCAGCAAGTTTATCCGAAACTGTTAGACATTGATTTACTTTTAGTTGTTTATCTTGCACGCTTTATTTTAGTAATTAAGTCAGAGGCATGGTCAGATAAGTTATCTTGTAAATTTCTTGCAAGGGAAGTAGTTTACGAGTCATAAGTTTCCCTTGTAAGAGAAGTAGGAACAGCAACTACAAGTATGACTTGTGCTGGACTTGTTGAGATATAGATTTAGTAACACTTTAATATATATATATATATATATATATATATATATCTGATTTCTGGTGGATTCCAGAGCTGCTTTCCTTTCTTTACCGAAAGCTTTGTTAAGCCTGAACATTTTGAGGCCTGCTGCATTTTCCTTGTGTTACCAAGTGTTGTCAACAGTAACGAAGGCTGGGCTAATGGTCCTAGTCCCGAAAGTAATAACCATTGGCTTCAACAAGAGTATTTTTACATGTATGTGAAAACTAAGAAACTACAAACATGCTTGGGACAACACTACTGTCATCCAACATAATAAGGATGATCAAATCTTTTTGATCTTGATATGACATAAGAATAGACACTAACTTAAGATTAATCAAAAGTTCAAAGGAGTTTTGACTATTTAACCAAGTTTAGTAATAAAATAATGAGAGAGGATTGCACAAGGCCAAGCATTACTCTTTACATCAATAACAAAACGTTCTAAATCTATCAAACCACAACCTTCATCGAGTGAAAACAATCTCGTATTTAAGCACGGATTTCCAATACAGATGTTCACTGATATGGCACTTGTAAGATAATTATGATATGCATGAATGCACTTGATAAAGAATTCACCAAGCACTATCAATAAAAAGGTAGAAGATATCAAGTAATTCTTATTCCCCATGCAGCATGTGCAATTAGCATGCCTAGAAGGTTATCAGATGGGCCACAGAATACCATAAGCGAGCAACCTCTGTCCCGTATATACTAAGTTGGCTATAGGGAAAGTCATTGTATAATGTAAAAAAGTGAGAATGTTTTAAAGACACTCTTATTCTATCACCAAACCACCGAATTGGTGACTAAATCCTAGCCAAAAATAACTACCAGCAAGAGAGGTGCCTCCCAAGGAACCCTAAAGGCAACTGTTGGCAAGTAAAGAACCTACATTTTTCCACAACCGTGAAAGAAGAAAACATACTTTATAAGTCATGCAGTTTTAAGTCACGCAGTCAGGACAGGAATCTTCAAGGTTTCCTTGTCCTAGTAATGTGTCCAGATGGAGAGAGGGACACAAGTTAAATTAATTTCTACAGTATGCACAATAACCTAATTTGAAGCACAACCCTCTAACCCAATTAACCTTAGAATTGAGTTACATGGTATTTTATGCTGAAGGTTGTTTAAGGGTCTGCAAAATACCTCCTCAGTTATTCTAGCACTTCCTGTCCTTTGTCGAGTACCTTCAAGTTTTGAGCTGCTGCTGCTACTATAAGGCGATCTTGCTTTTGAATTTTGCACCTCCAAAGAGATCTGGCTGTAATTCTTTAGTTGTGCTATTTCCGATTCCTTACTTTCTAATGCTGACTTTAGTTTAGAGATCTGGGCAAGAAGGAACATCCTATTTAGTTTTCTACCAATAAACAATCACGCTTAACTTGAACTGGTTCAAAATTATAAGAAGGCAAACCTCCTCTTTAAGTTCTCTAACTTCACCAGCCTCCTTATTAGCACGAGCAGCCCCAAGCTCTACAGAGGCAACACGCTCAGCAAACTTAAGCGTGCTGATTGTTTCTCCAAAAGCATTAACTTCTGGATTTATATGTACAAGCATCAAAGTCTTAGCCTGCCCACCTGCATTAAAAAAAAAAAAAGAAATAAAAAAACATGAAAAGAACAATGATGGGAGTAACGTGATGAATATTGAGACAAGCAACAAAACAAATCTTAGAAGATATATTTTTACTGAGTTTTTTCTATAGAATATATTGCTTAGTCAATCTGAAATGACTAGCACTTTTCTGTTCAACTTTCTACTGAAAAAGGTACCCCCCATGCTATCCTGAGAAAATAGGGCCCCTTGTTCTGAAAGGAAAAAGTTTTATCAATCTGCTTGTGGCATATGCAGGAATTTCTCTATTTTTGAAGGGATTCAAGCATGATACTTAGAACAAAATAGACTATTCAAATCTGTCCAGGATATCCGTGCACTGATGCCTTCCATTTAAAACTTTTTAGGAAGAAATTGTTATCACTGATAATAAAGGTAAAATGTTTGCATTCTGGCTTCTATAACTTTGACTCAATAACAAGGTAAGTACTATTTGTAGGCATGTCACTTATCTGGGTCGACTACCTTCTCTTCTGCTAATCATTCAAGATATTTCCTTTAGAGCTTTTAATATCTCAAATCTTTTGTTCATCAAATTTATTGGTTTCTTTATCTATCCAGGTATAATTCTTATATATATATTAGATATATTTTACCTATGAGATAAAGTCCAAAAGAATGTGAACTGTGCCTATGGAATTTGTAAAGCACTTAATATGGTCATTCTCACACCGGCTTCTGAACCTCTTAAACTGTTCATGCTTGCTATCATGGTGAAACATCAAAGTAACATTTAAATCATAATCTAGAGTGATTGTATGTCTTAAGAATCTTCACCACATTAATGCTTCATTTGATACAACCCTTGTCCACCCCAACTTGCTTAGATAATTGATTTGCTGCCACCTTTCATCCTTGAGTGCATGACATGCCATGCCTCAGCCATAACCACTCAGATGTATGATGGTTGAGTCTTACACACCATAGTTTCAATCCATTGCACTAGCCATTTGTGTGCCCTAAGGAGTTCAAAACCTAACATGAAGCAACCTTGCAACTTAACCCTGGTCAGCAACCGTAGCTAAAGAGTAACAAGCTCCTTCACCTTCTAGTGGGGAAGCCCATATAAAACATAAATGACCCAATCAAATATGTATACATTTCAATTTCACTGAGCATAATGATAAGAATTGTGCTCCATTGGTAGAGATATCTTGTTCCCTGGTTGCTCCACAGTCTGGTTAGTTCCTTTATCAGATGGACGTAAAGATCTACGAACGACTTCAAGCACGTTATTCCTGCAGATCTTAACCTTTACAAAATACATTAACTATGTCAAACATATGTTAATATTTTTATCTCATGACTCTACTCTTTCAAAATAAATAACAGAAGAGTTGCCATCATTATTAAGCACTCTTCATGTCTGGTCTTTTTACTACATGTAGACCAGATAATCATTGAACACAAAATACTTCTGCCATAGCCCACGAAGAGCAAATTTCAGATATCAGATTAAGGCAGACCAAAGCATGACATGTACCTCTCTCCTGGATTGTTTCTCTAAGTTTCATTACCATAGCAGTAGTAGTTTGCCACTGATTAGACCAGTGGTGCAATTTTAGTTGATATATGCACTAAGTAACTTCATAGAGCATATTTTGCATCTTAACATCAACAATAATTAGCCACTTCTACGCAGTATTATCAATTAATGGACCACCCTATAAGCTTAAATATTTTTAGACCAAACAATATGCATATTGATCATATGCTGGATAATCCTCTAGTGCACTCTTACAGCTCGAAGGGATCATTCACTTTTGCCCCTTCACAAATATCTAAGTCTTTATTGATGCCAACTGTTTGCTGATCTTGCTGATCAACATTCTAGCACCCTATTTATCTTCCTTAAAACTCCATTTCATAGAAAAGAGAAGAAAGATACTATTTACTATAGCATAGGATCTAAGCATTATGTTATGGAATATGCATACTGCCATGAGCATTGTCTAGCTTTGATGCCTTCTCCCAAATTTGGATCTTGAATTCCATACTCCTTTACCATCATATAGAGAAGAATTGTTCTGACTACTAGAAAGAGTGTCAAGAGTAGGCAAAGCATATCAAGAGAGAGAGAGTATAGGCAACACTTCATCTGCAAAAACTCCCTCTTTCTCTCCCCTCACCATATCAAGTTTACTCACGAGTTTTTCAAAAGAGTTGCACCACCCTCTGATTCACCACTAGGCAAACTCTTGATCTATAGTTCACTGAATTTGATAAAAGGTATTAAAATTAATAAATGGCAAGAAGGACTATGTGTCACTTTATTGAATGCAACACAAATACCATGTATGTCATACCCACTAATTTTTGAGGAGTTATGGTCTATCTTACCACCCAATGATTTAGCATTGGGCAAAATCATGATCTTTTTATTTATAGAAATTTGAAAGTCTAATGAAAGAAGTTACCTAGAACATAGAATTGCAATATTAATTAATTGTATTGTGCATGGACATACACCACCCTCTGATGTATGTTATATACATTCTATTTTGCAGTGTTATGACCTGTTGCAGCTGTCTATATTAATTTGTGCACCCCCCCCCCTCCCGACCTTCTCCCCCCTAGAAAAACTCTCTTGACTCTTCTCACGGCATCCATTATATGAATGTTTATTTAACAAAGATAAGCCACTTAATGGCATGTGAACTCTTTACCTATGATTGTTGTGAGAATAATAGTAGGTGTAAAAAGCTAGATATCAAGCATAGAAATTGTATATTGTTATATTTTGTGTGAACAATATGAAACCGTAAAAGATATGTATGATATCTTGGAGGGTGTTAAAGAAAAAAAAAAAGGAGTTATCAAAAGGTACATAGAATTGATAAAAGATATATACGATAGAGCAATAACTACTGTTAAAATAATAATAGGAGAAACTAGTGAGTTTCCGGTTACTGTAGGTTTACATCAAGGATCTGCCTTAAGTCCGTATCTTTTATATTAGTTATGGATAAATTAATCAAACATATTCAAAATGATATCCCATGGTGTATACTATTTAAAGATGATATAGTATTGATTGATTAAACTAAATTTGGAGTAAATGCTAAGCTAAAGATTTGGAGAGAGGCTTTAGAATCTAAAGGTTTTAAGATGAGTAGAACTAAAACTGAATGCATGAAATGTAATTTTAGCGGAAGTAGAAATACAAATGAAGAGACAATGAAGATTTCAAGCCAAGAGATACTAAGGAGTGAAAAATTTAGGTATTTGGGATCAATTATCCAGCAAGAAGGTGAAATAGGTGAAGATGTGAATCATAGAGTTAAAGCAGAATGGATTAAGTGGAGGAGTGCTTCGAGAGTATTGTATGATCGATGCATCCCATTAAAATTTTAAAAAAATTCTATAAAACCACTATTAGGCCAGCTACTGTGCTATATGGAACAGAGTGTTGGGCAATACTGAAATATATGAATAAATTAAGTGTAACATAAATGCACATGTTAAGATAAATATGTGATAAAACTTTAAAAGAAAGAATTAGAAATAAACATATAAGAGAAATGATAGGAGTAGTCCTAATTGAAGATAAAATGAGAGAAAATCGATTACGATGGTTTGAACATATACAACGAAGACCTTTAGATGCTCCAATTAGAAAGAGTGATCTTTTAACAATCTATAGTAAGAATAGAAGTACAGATAAACCTAAACTAATATGAACAGAAATAATTAAAAAAGATATAACTATTTGTAATTTGAATGTCAACTTAGTCTTGAATAGAACAGAGTGAAGGAAGCAGATTCATGTAGCCGATCCCATATAGTTGGGAAAAGGCTTATATGAGTTGAGTTGAGTTAAAGATATACCGACCTGTAATGTATTAAGCTTAAGCATTACCTATTGCAATCATGCACATATTTGACATTTGCCCCTCCCTATCCACCCCAAATTGTTTTTTTGCATGAAGCAGCATTGAACACTTGCTCCTCAAGTTTCATAAACAATTCAAGTTGAACGTAGGAGTTTCACAAGCAAAGGTAAATTGCTTATCCTTCTAAAAGAAAGCTTATTAGTGTCCATCAATCAAATAAGCATATATAAACTCTGTTTTTTCGTCCAACTTCCATGATCCACCAATTTTCGGACTCTGAAAATATATGAATGCAAAACTCTTTCATATAAAGTATAATTCTAGATTTTTTTCTTAAAAAACATCTCTTTGTGGAATTAAATTTTGGTTGATTATTAAGAGCACAAATTATCATGCTGGCTGAATTTGTAATTTTTTTCTTTAAGCAAAGCAATAAAAGCTTCAAAAAGAATAGAAAAGGCAATAACCATTTTGAGCTCTCAGAAAATGAAAAATAGCTTGTAGGAATGTGATTTACAGATTTGTGAGTTGCCCTATATCATCAGTTACGAATAGTTTCGTTTATAAGCAATTTGTTCCTGTAAGTGTTAACTTGAACTCTAGATCACAAGGTTCAAGCGTCTGAGATAAATCATGGGAAGATACCTGAAATTTTTTTGATGAAATATGGAAACATTCTGTGGATTGACATTAATTTTAGCAGGAGAGGCATTCAAAAAATCTAATGGAGGTTAGAAGTTTTCAGTACCTAAAGCATCTTGCAGTACTTGTGTAAGCTTGCTATTTCTATATGGAATGTGGGAACTTTTCTGTGCAAGTGCAGAAATAACATCTCCTAATGCAGAAAGTGATCTATTTATGTATTGAGCTTCCCTCAATCTTTCTCCAGTAGCTTCAGACTTTTCCACCCTTTCACTTCCTGCAAGATCTACTAAATGTAAGCAGCCTCTTAGGATAGAATCAGTTGCTAATTCTCTGCCTCGAACATGAACTGTCAACACACTGGACAAAAGAATAGAATCATCAGAAATTAAGAGCACTATATCTGTTAAACAGTAAATTAATACGAGATGTGTAATTATATAAATAACTGGCATTGTTTATACCATTCATATAAATAACTGGAATTCATTGAAGTAGGTATAAACATGTATCTATTAAACAGTAAATTAATACTAGACATCTAATTTAACTTCACTGATGATAAAGTTATCACCCAAGTTTTTATGTACTGTGTCAATCAGTGTATGCTATACCAGTGCATGCCAGCTTATACTGGATGAACCATACTGTACTGGTACCAAATCAAGTCTATGCTAAACCAACCTACATACAGAGTATACTGACACTATACCAGTGAGGTACAGAGTATGGTACTGAGATGATGAACTTGGTGTTGATGGCTCTTGTTAGCTATACTAAACGTTCAGATAACTTTAACACATATGGTTCTCACATTTGGAGCTGAAGGAGATCTTGTAGTAAATCCTCCAATAGAACCAACCGAGGGCAGTTTTTCAAACTGTGTTTGTGTGTTAGATAGTGATCAGTTGTTAAAATCATCATTATGAAAAGTTATATCCCTTCTCCATAATTAAAATGGATATTTACTACCAAAATTGAATGTCTCTATATATTTAGATGGTCATGCATTCCATTTGGAGCCTAAAGCCAGGTTAAGCACTGCCACTAGTTGCAAAACAAATGAAGTTGCATGTTCATGCCTTAATCCCCAAATCAAAATTTAAGTCATTGTTTTTTTGTCAGTTATGCATTATGTTCTTTTGTTTGCTTTCTCTCTACAAATGCAGAGACTTAAAAGTGATGCTTGTGATATAATAATAAATAACTGGCATTCATGATGGTCTACTATTCATTAGAAAAGAAAAGAAAATCAAATTAAACATGTCATAACCAGATCATGTCCATTTTCCATTACAACCCTAAAGAATGAACTAAAGCATGAATAAGATCCGATAATAGGCTGTGCAACTTTGATAGGTTTCCATAAACTAAATGCAAAAAGTGACTTTCATGGCTTTTAGATTACACTACATGATCCCAGGAAGATCATTTCTTTATAAAATGTCAGAGGACCATTCTTGACCATATTGAGAGGTGATGAAAACTAATGATAATTCGGAAGTACCTGTGAGAGCGGCTGCTGCGTTCATTTAGTGCAGTAGCCCCAACTGCACGATTTCCATGGCCAATTTTCATTAATTCCAGAACATCTTGAGTGCATTTCACCGAAACCAAGCTTGCATCAGGATATTGAAGCCATTTAATTGAGAATTGTTCCGTATCTCTAGCGTATTAAAGGTTAGGATAGTGCCAAAATTCAACAGACAAGTATCAAGTTGTCTACCTCATCAAATCACAATATTAATGTTTTAAGGGCAAAAATATTTTACTGGAATATTCACAGTTTAATTATTATACTTGCAGTCAAGTAAAAAAAATTAAATTATGTACTGTAAATGGTAGAAAAGGATATCTTCTGTTAGAACCATGAGCCACCAAAAGATCCCTCACTTGTTCATTGTATATCTCAATCATCTGAACGTTCACATCATATGAGATGATATCAGCCCTTGATTTTGATATGTAGAATAGATCATTAAGAGCTCGATAGTTCACACCCCATGTTTCCTCTGTCATTATGTCTGGACCACTCTAGAAAGCAAAACTGGATATTATAAAAGTGTACCTTCAAGATAATGTTTGTTACAAGAATTACAAATTTCATGGATTGCCAAGCCAGCAGTAGCATAATGAAAGATAATGATACGGCAAAGACTGAACCAATATGGCTGTGGTATAAAAGAATGAAAAATACACAACTTATGAAATCCGAGGTGCTAGTTTGTGAATGTTACAGAGCTTAAATGTAGAAATATTGCTTTTCCATAAATAGGATGAAAAGGATGAACTGCAGCATGAAAATTGATTAATTCATCCCAACCATTACAAGTAATTTCTATATACTCGAGCAATAATCACAAAAACCTTTTTTTTTTTTTCTTTTTCTGATAATGATGGTGGGAGAACCACCTTAGTAAGACAAACTCATGACCTCTCAAAGCACAAGCACTTATGAGGGAGGTGTCAACCAGAAGACTGAAGTTCCATTGGCAACGACCACCAAAATCAAGTGGGAGAAGGTACAAACATTCTTTATTCTCATTATTTTGCAAAAGCAAAATAAGATATAGTCAAATCAGCAGCAGGAGAATGAATAACTTTGTTTCGTTGGATAACTCTCTACATGCATATCATATGTGCCTGTAGCATTATGTTCACGTTGATACATAATTTTATCCTCAAGCAATGGCAACTAAAATGAAGAGAAGAAATCAAATCATTTTAGGAACCAAAAAAATATCCAATCACAAGGTTGCATTAAGCATTAAACAGCTTTGGTTTTGGATATAAGTTTGTCTGATGTATGCCCTGTGTGTGTCGGGCTGTTTCTGTCCCAATGCATGCACACACGTCTGTTTGCACATCCTAATGTCAACACAGATATCCAGACATGCAGCCAAATGCACCAACATGCATTCAAATGTGCATGTATGTAGAGTAAAATTTTAACTATTCTAAATGAACATACCATTGTATATGTTTTCCCAGAGCCTGTTTGTCCATATGCAAAGATACAGACATTGTAACCATCCATGACAGATCTGATCAGAGGTTGAGTATCGGCAAACACTTCGGCTGCCACAAACCAAACCATCATTATTTTTTTAAAAAAAAAATCAAATACAAATAACCTAATATGGATTAAAATCATATTAACAATCCTAATTTTGAACAGATCAATAAAGGAACTGAACATTTTGATGCTACAAATAAAGCATATCATTAACAAGCATCCTGATCTCACAGGAAGATAAAAAGACTGAAGTAGCACAACTTATTGATGACCCCTAGACATAGAACAACTTATTGCTCTCATACTTTTTCATCAATGCAGACTTTCCCTTTTGCAAGAAATTTTTGCATGCATTCTATATATTTTGAATGGTTGAAGAGGTATTGCTTTATCGCCAAAGAATTAAAACAAGTGATGCTATTTTTTTAGTTGAAAGCATTTTTCTTTACAACATGAATCCTTCATGAACTTTATTTAGTTAATCAAACCATGACTACCAAGCAAAAGCACAAGTCTGAAAGGCAGAACATACTTTGTGTCGCATTAGCTCCAAAAACCTTGTTGAATGAAAATATCTTCCTCATGTCCTTCCCTTGCTTTTGAGGATTCAAAATCATTATACTTCCATTTTCTCCAATATGATCAATAGTAGATTTTCCATCACATTGATTGGATAAGAAAGGCCTTACTCGACAGTACACCCTAACACTGCCTGAGTAAAATTGCACATTTCATCAAATAAGCTTTGATCTATGCAAATAAATAAGATATTGAACAAAGTAAAATCAGTAGTTACCTTTAAGATCTTGCACTTGATTGTGAAGTAGACGATTTTCCTCGAGTAATTTATAATAGGAAGAAGTGTTCACTTGGAGGCCTTGTATATGGTGCTCTAAGGTAATAATGATACTAAGTGAAATCTTTTCAATGAATACAACAAATTGATTTTAAAAGAATAAAAGAAAAGGATAACAATTATCATTTTCTCACCAAGTTTCTTAAGATCCTCTTCCCATTTTGTCTGACTGCATTCAGCTTGAACTTTCATTTCACAAATGGACAATTTCAACTTCTGCAAATTTCATAATAAGATGGTTATTGTGCTCCAAGAAATGAGAGTTGCACATAGTAACTAACAAGCACCAAGTTTGTTGTAAGTTGTAATGTTGTTATTCCTGCTAATGTGGCTGCTATTACTGATTGTTGTTGTTGCCTCTTCTAGGAATCTCCCATTATTACCAAAATATTAATTTTTATATGATTCTTCCAAATATTAATAAATAAATAAACCATTCACAAATTACAATATGATTGACAGTGTCCCCCAGCTATTGTATCCTTCACAACTATAATTTTGTCTTCACTGCTGTTCCTTCTATTGCTTACTTGCTGATGACTTTTCATGGTCTCTCCATCCTTCCTTTTTTTTATTCGCTAGGATTATGAACCAACTGTTATAACATTTTAAGGAATTTTTGATTTAATATTTTTAAAATTCTTCCTCGAGCTTGTCAGATTTTCCACATACTAGCATCTGACTTTGCCAAAATGCCAAACTCATGACTGAGTCACACAAAATGTCAATAAACATGATCACAAAGAAATTATGCATATCCATAATCTGGTGTACATCCCTCGGAGCTGATGAATTGGTAAGGTTGATAGACAATATCTTTACCTCTAATTCCTTCTGTTGATATAGAAGCCTTTCCTCTTTGTCGGAATTCGCACGGCCACCACAGAAACCAAACTTTGAGAAAGAAGAGAAGTGACAAAGGTTTTCTTTAAGATATCTCACAACAGTTTCAATTAACCGTGTCTTTGATATAGTTTGGTTGCAGTCCTTCAGTGTTCTCTTCAAGAGCAACCCAAGCTGGCAAAAGTATCAAAAGTGATCAAAGACAAAGAAACTATAGATTATGCATCATTGCTAGGAACTAATGCAATACTTGAGGATTCAATATAGCACTTAATGCATAGTATCTATCAGAAACTAGAAAACTCATATATGGCTAAATGGTTCTTTGTAAAACTCCAAAACTCAATGCTTCTTGGAGGAGAAAAATCCATGCCACGCCAAGAATGGATGTTACATTCATGCTCACATGTTGACAGCAGAATTAATATAGTGAATTAATGATGGGCCACTCTCTTTTTTTTTTTTTTTTTTTCTTTTTTTTTTTGGAAACAAACGGGCGATCACACTAGTCGAGTGCGAGTCAGCCCAGATAGATCAGAATACAAAATTTGCTGCAAAGGAGCAGGGCAGGGGTCACCCGGAGACAAAATCCAAGGACCAGAAAGCAGAGCCACAGAAAGCAGCAACCCAATCCGCCGCCGAGTTGGCTTCGCGAAATATGTGCCTGGTCTGGACGCATTTAATCTCCCGCAGAATTGTCCAAATATCCAACAAAATAGGATTAGAAAGAACAGGAGGGCAATTCTGCATCTGAATCCAATAAATAACCGACATGGAGTCGCCCTCAATGCAAAGCCTCTGAGCATGAAGAACCCGGATGGGCCACTCTCTTGAAAGGAGTATGATGTTGCCTTTTAGGTACACAGTTCTAGAACTTCTTGCAACTCCCACCAGCAGTTGTAGGGAGTCCCAAAGACTCAGTCGTCATGGCACTGCTTGGATGCCTAAAACTTTTAAAATTAATCAGCTAATTGCCGTTGCATGTTCAAATGAACCAATTAATTTAGGTAAGACAAACAGGTCACTAGGTGTTGTTCTTGTTTGTGTCATGATTTTAGCACTATCTCTTTCTCTCTCTCCCCCCCCTCTCTTTCTCTCTCTTTTGTGTGCGCACGCTTCCATTGGTTTGTATCTGGGCTTGGGTCTTTATAAATGGTTGTTCAATTGCCTATTTTTTGGGCTTTTCTAGTACCTAAGACAAATTGACACACAACACTGATGAATTTCTTAAAAACAAGAAAAAAGAATGGTCATTATCATTCAATCAAGCTAATTTGTAATCACAGAAAAAATTATTTATTTCTATAATCTTATCAGGTCATAACTCCACCAAGGCCGGTCTTAAGCCTGGGTAGAGGAGGAGGGTTGCGTTAGGTAGTTGACATCCAGCGTAAAACTCCGTCAGATCCTCTAAAATATGAATCTACTAAATCAAACCATGTGAAGGGCTAGGACGTCTGTGATACCCCTCCCAATAGTCCCATATCGAGAAATTGGGAGTTGATTGTATGGTTTATAACCGATTAAGGAAGATGGACAAGTACCAATTGGATCCTCTTTTGGGCTGTGGTGGCCCAAGTTGATGTGGACCTTGTCTGTCTTGCTTTTTTGTAACAAAACGGATTCGTGGGTGCTGCGGGCCCAGGGCCCGGATCGTTACAATATGGTATCAAAGCCACGCACCAGCCGGAAGTGCAGGAGCTAAGTGCCACACAGAGCAAAGTGCTACATCAATAGGAGCCACCTCTTGAACCTGTGGGGGCCACAGAAGGTGGGGGCCACAAGCAAAGTGCTAGATTGATGGGAGTCACCTCTTGAACTTGTGAGGGCCACCTCTAGAATCCTACCTGCCTGGTGGTTATGATCATGTGCTCCTGGCGATGAGAACGTCGCCTCTATAAGGGGGTAGATTGTGATACCCCTCCCAATAGTCCTATATCGAAAAATTGAAAGTTAGTTGTATGGTTTATAATCGGTTAAGGAAGATGGACGAGTACCAATTGGATCCTCTTTTGGGCTGTGGTGGCCCAAGTTGGTGTGGTCCTTGTCCATCTTGCTTTCTTGTAATGAAACGGGTTCGTGGGTGCTGCAGGCATAGGGCCCGGGTCATTACAACGTCCCTGTTAAGAGATGCGTTGCATCTAATTTGAGTGTCGACTTAATTTGAATAGAGCAGAGTGGAGGAAGCATATTCATGTAGCCGACCCCATGTAGTTGGGAAAAGGCTTAGATGAGTTGAGTTGAGTTGTTGAGTTTAATCTTATCTGGTCATATATCACAAAGCAGCAAGACAAAAAGGTAGACAACCTACAAAGAGATCTTGAAGATGTTTAGCAGACTCTCCATTAACCATACCCTAAGCTTATTACCTATAATACCCAATTTTTTATGAAGCTAAGTTCGCTCAACGGCTCATCACTTATGATTTTCAATATCTACCAACTAATCATCTTTTGTGATATCTAAATAGAAATAAAGCATTAAATTGTCTCTAGGCGGATAATGCATGCTCCTATATGAATAGACAAGTATATATTTATATGATATATGCAAAATGCTTTATAAACCTTGATAGATAAGTACCTGTCTTTTTATTTGTCATAAATACATACATGTCATACAGACCATGCTATAGTATTTACAGAACACATTTTAAAGTTTAAACAATATTTGTCAGTCAATCAGTTTCTTTTTCTTGAAAAAAAAATAATAGAACATCAAACAAGAACACTAAACCATGCTGTTGTAGTCATCCAACAATAAAAGAAAGCCACACTCCCTCTCTCCCTTTCCCATTGTAATCCTCCATCAGTCTTTGTTATTGAAAAGTAGGGTGCTGACTTAAGTTGAGTTCAGGTCTGTTATAAACTAGATGCCACTTGATTAGTCTCACAGGTTTAGGATCTGAAACTAGAAACAACCAAATTTTTATTCAGTGTATTCCATTGTGTTTAGCCAGATCCAAATTTTGATGGGCTAACCTTGACATATCAAACCCTTTATAGGTGAGTTTATATGGACTGGTTATAGTAGTGCTAGACATTTTTGACTTGATTTAGCAATCAATTCTAAGTTTCAGACTAAAAACCAAGCCACAAGTTTATGTCTACGGCTTGGCCCACATCCAAATTAGCCTGCTTCTTTGCCATATTTCTGTTTACATATGAATATGTATCTTAATTATCATAACATAAATCTGCTATCTAATTATCTTAAATAGTTAATATGTTCCATGTAGATATCAGTTATTAGACTGTATATTGTACCAAAGACTGACTCAACTCAACTCAACTCAGCCTTTTTCCAACTACATGGGATCGGCTACATGAATCTACTTCCTCCACTCTACTTTATTTAGGACTAATTCAACACTCAAATTACAAATAGTTATATCTTTTTTAATTATTTTTGTCCGTATCAATTTAGGTCTACCTCTACCTTTATCATTACCATGGATTGTTAAAAGATTATTCTTCCTAACTGAAAAAACTAAAGGTCTTCATTGTGTATGTCCAAACCACCTTAATCGATTTTCTCTCGTTTATCTTCAATTGGAGATACTTCTATCATGTCTCGTATATGTTTATTTCTAATTCTATCTTTTAAAATTTTACAACATATCCATCTTAACTTGCGCATTTCTGTTACACTTAATTTATTCACATGTTTCAATATTGCCGAACACTCTATTCCATATAGCATAGCTGGCCTAATAGCGGTTTTATAGAATTTTTTTTTTCGATTTTAATGGGATGCGTCGATCATACAATACTCCGAAGCACTCCTCCACTTAATACATCCTACTTTAACTCTATAATTCACATCACCTATTTCATCTTCTTGTTGAATAATTGATCCCAAATATCTAAATTTTTTACTCCTTGGTATCTCTTGGCTTGCAATCTTCATTGCCTCTTCATTTGTATTTCTACTTCCACTAAAATTATATTTCGTGTATTCAATCTTAGTTCTACTAATCTTGAAACCCAGAGATTCTAAAGCCTCTCTCCAAATCTCTATCTTAGCATTTAATCCAGATTTAGTTTCATCAATCAACACTATGTTGTTTGCAAATAACATACACTATGGGATATCATCTTGAATATGTTTAGTTAATTCATCTATAACTAATACAAAAAGATACAAACTTAAGGCAGATCCTTAAGGTAAACCTACAATCATTGAAAACTCACTAGTTTCTCTTATTGTTGTTTTGACAATAGTTATTGCTCTATTATACATATCTTTTATTGTAAACCTACAATAGTTTCTTCTATTGTAAACCTACATATCCTTGATGTAACCCAAAGAGTGACTAATTTCAACAATCCATACCAACTAAAATAACCATACAAATAGCAGAAGAATTTTTTGATTTTTAGAAAATGTAAATAATTTTTTATGGAAAAGAAAAAAATTATTTCAAACCAGCATGTCTGATGATTAGTTTTGCATAAAAGATGCAAATATTATCAATAAAAGGATCGTTGAAGAAATTATGGTCACTATGAAACTAAGGTATTTATCAAATTTTAGGCATCATGGACATCCTATTCTCAATTCAAATAGAAGTGATTTCTGTAGTTTTCTCTTCATCAGGTTTTATCCTTTTTCGATATTACTCCCTAGTCTGATAACTATAGCCATAACTGATCAGAAATTTTAAAACATACTTGCATTGCTCGAAACCAACAATTCTGGAATTCTGGAGGTGCATAAAAACTGACTATCATGATGGTTACCTGATTACTTTGAGACATTAGCAGCATATAAAACTCCTTAACAGCTTGCTCAAGCACCAAATCAATGAGCTACGGCAAAAAAAGGAAAATTAGTGAGTTTAAACTATTTGAGAGGACAGTTGGAAAGCATGGGTGCAAAGATGCCCATGAAAGATTTAAATTAATAAGAGATAAAACTGTAGTACTTCTCATGCAAATAAGATGTAATTTTACGCAATCAAATATGAACACAAGCACATAAGCAAGCAAAGAAGAACATCATGTCTAATTTGATAGATGCAATTGCCATGAACCAAGTTTACAAGCGTGCCAACATAGCGAGTTATTTATATACAGTATTAAAATTTGCACCTTATGGCCAATAAATATATTTTACTAAATGCATGCCCATGCGCATGTCTTGATAGAATTGTTAATTTTGGATAAATAAGTTGTACATCTGAAACAACACTTGTTGAATAGCCTGCTCTACATGGAAAGTAATCTAGCACCATGTTGTTATGGTGGATGTACACTACTCTACTACAGATCTTACAATATTAATATTTTCCTTTTTCCTATTTGTTTGTGTAATGTACATATTGATCAAACCTATATATCAGTTCTATAAAGCACCCACTGGTGGTATATCATATCCACAGTACATTGAGTCCTATTTGGCGAGACACTGCAATGATATATTGCAATCTCCCTGAAATAATGCTCTTCAAATTTTAGTTGGGGGTACAATATAAGCATCTCAGGCCCTTTACATGAACTTAAGACCTTCTGTGCACGATCCAGCTATCTGATGCTGCTGTATTGGTTGACTCAGACACTTTAAATATGGTAGACCTGGTGACATGCTTGCCATAATACCATTGGAAAGTCCATTCAATATGCCCTGACCAGACACTTCAAATACCAATAAAAATAAAAAAAGCATTTTAGCAGTTTGTTCAGTATTGTTGTGCGTCCCAACCTCCACTCACCCACTAGATGCAAGAAAATAGCAAAATAATTCACGCCTTCTACCACCAATAAATATTACCATAAGGGATCTCTAAAACCCTTCGATGTGTGGGAGACCTTACTCATGCGAGCCATCAGATTATTCCTCTTTGCTTGCAATTTTCTTCAGCAAAAATGTTGGCACACAATTATACTTTCTTGAGGTCAAGAATTTAGATGTCCACTTGGTCATACATCATTCTTTAATGCTAGATTCAAAGAATATAATAATTTTTTAGCAAACTATAACGAGTTTGCTTCATCAATGTTTGCTAATTTTGTTGGCTACAATTCACATTACAAGCAAATTTCTATGGTGCCCTTTCGAAATAATGCAACTTGGTGATGTTGGTTCATGGATCATAATTCAAATAGCAATTTTTTTCTTAAAGTCACATATGTTTCTAGTGCAAGTTCAATTTTATATATTCGGAAAATATTTTTTCCCTTTACAATTGCAAATGCATAGGGAAGTACTTTTGCATTTTGATGACTACTAAAGAGAATATCTGATATCTTGTGAATTATAAGTTAATGATGAAATATAATCAAGTTTTACTTCCATGCCACCAAGAATTGGAACTGCTGATTTGCTTGGGAGAGGTTCTCAGTTCCAAATGGGAAGGCAGCATTCCCATTATATTTCTCAGAAAAGAAGTTTTACTGATAGTTCTTATTAACATTAAACCATCTTGATGAGCAAATATATTTGCACCTTTCTTTTGGCAATCGTTTTTTTAGCAGAAACTTTGGCATACATATGAACAATTTAAAATTTATAGCATAGTAAGAGAAACTTTTACAGATGAGAATGGAGAAATAGAGCAAAACTGTGAAACAAAAAGAATGGTGTCTTACCTACCATTTCATTCAATGGTTCAGCCCCACTGTATTCTGTAAGAAAAGCCTGTAAAAGTCTAAGCCCAAACTGATTGATGAGGAGACCGAGAGCATTAGCTGCTTTGGATTCTTCAAGGGTGACCTCAGTAACTAAATCAAGTATTTCCAATAGCTCTTGGTTGTGTGGCAAAGTAGAAGCATAATATGACCCAGCAGCAGTTGTACCATCAAGCAAAGAGGAAGAACCCTTGCTTGATGATGTAATCTTTACAAGTCCACCGTACCTCCAGACCCCTATTCCACCAGCTAGTCTCCACTCATGGTACCCTTTGAGACAAAGGATACAATCAACAACCTTAATTGATGATCCTCCCTACAAATATATTGCAATTTTAAAATCAAGACAAAAAGCAAATGAAATGAAATGAGCACCAAATCATAATTATGTTCATGATTAAATGTATATGCCCCATGAAGAAATAATTCACTTTCTTCAAACAATTATAAGTAACTAATTTTATTGGCATAGTGGTTCTTTACTAAGTATTGACTGATTCTCCTGCTAAGACCAGATCAAAAATTTTCAATTGAAACAATGTCTTATATAGATTATATCGGTGCTTGATAAAGAATACCAAGTTTTCCCTCCTTTTATAGCTATGATGATTTGTTCCAGGTTAAGAAAGTATACCTTTTCTAGATCCGATGCTTCAAATGTCAAAAGCTTCATTTCACCAACTGCAACAAGGAAATTCCTCATGTTCTCAAAGTACTGAATTGCTGATTGAGCTGCTCCATCAGTAGATTGAACAGTAATGACAGGATTCTCTACAACCTATTGGATCAAATCCATCAGCATTGAGATGTTGTTACAGAATAGCAAACAAACCCTTCATGATGTGAGACTTCTATTTTAACAGGCGGCTTAAAAGCCATAGTAAAAAACTCTGACAAGAGACAGAATGTACAAGCATACAACGAACATGCACAGACTTAGCTAACCATGGGATTAATAAAATAACTAATCACAGGAAACACTTTCCCTTATAATTGTTGATTATGGGACAAGCTTGGATATGCTATTATGCACTGTTTCAAGAAATACCCAATACCAGCTTATCAACCAAAGTGAGAACCATAAACTTTTTCTAGAGTAGCACATTCTGAGATATTTATTGCATAAATCATTGTTCACTGTGGCAATATCGAGAGGCATGCTGGTAAAATCGCATTGGCGGTATACCCAATACGCTCATGCTCCCCGTACCAATACCAGTAAAGTACTAATACTAACAAGTACGGCATACCATAGCATAAATACATGGAAATAAGGACTTTCCTCAAACATGATGCATAGATTGCTCATGACAAGCTAATATAGCAAAAGATAGTGAGCCATCAATATAGACTAACATTTTAGCACTCCTACTCTGTCTTAATTAAGAGATGCTCGAATGGATTTAGATTTCTTCAAGCTTGGTCCTGCATGATGCTGTTACAGAGATGTTAGCTACTTGATATTTCATATTTAAGTCATTGGTACCTTTTTCGCAATGAAATAAATTTTTTTGTGTCCTTTTCATGTTTGTAATGTTCTTGGAAGCCAACCAAAATAAAAACATTTTAAATATTAAGTTTGATATCTACCTGTTAATTAGCATATTAGTTGTTTGGCAACATGTTATAACACCATATTAGAACTTCATGCAAAATAATGTTATTTTTAGCCAACGTGATATACTTGCCAATCCAGTAGGAGTTGCTGTGGCCTTGTACTTCACCCTTCTGAACTTTTCAATAAGCTTATAGGCATAGTGTCAACGCCTGCTATGCAATATGCTCCCGTGGAATGGCCATTTTTATTGTCAATAAGAACAAAAATGTGATCATATTTAGGCATTTTCCTCTAACAGCATTTAATTTAAAATTTTGCTCTGTTGCAATTCAGCTGCTTTGCAGTATGTCATACCTATTAACTTTGGGAATGTTTACTTGCAACGTTGGGGTGTTTACTTGCAACATTGGGATGTTATTTGTACTATCTCATCCTTTCTCCAAGTGGTCAACTAGTGTTGTCCATGCAGGTAGGCATAGTGTCAACGCCTGCTATGCAATATGCTCCCGTGGAATGGCCATTTTATTGTCAATAAGAACAAAAATGTGATCATATTTAGGCATTTTCCTCTAACAGCATTTAATTTAAAATTTTGCTCTGTTGCAATTCAGCTGCTTTGTAGTATGTCATACCTATTAACTTTGGGAATGTTTACTTGCAACGTTGGGGTGTTTACTTGCAACATTGGGATGTTATTTGTACTATCTCATCCTTTCTCCAAGTGGTCAACTAGTGTTGTCCATGCAGGTCAGCATAGACCAGCACATATCACGTTAGTGTCTTATGGATAAGCAGCTCTTTCATGGTGTTCAGTGCATGCCAATGCATGCCGACAGTGGAACAGCACAACACTATGCATATTGTTCTAATCTCAGACCAACATATCACTGGCACACAAAACTTAATTCCCTATATGAGTTGTTCTGTTGTTGAATAGAAAATGTCATTTTATGACCTTTAAAGATAAAAGGTGCTTTCATTCCATAACAAAAATGATTGGTAAGGTTAATTATAAAATAATTTCTTTCAGAAAATATCAAAAGTAAAAATAAAGGGGCTCAGATTTCCAGATTTCAATTTTCATGAAAACTATATCTAGTTTGTATTTTTTGAAAGAACAAAACACATAACCTATTTTGTAGCCAGTTGAGTAGTGATGGGGTTAGTGGTGGTGTCGGCTGGCATTGATAGCTGACTGTTAGCCATGGTTGCTGACTGTCAGTTGTCGGCCATCGTTGCCGGCGGCTGGTTGTCGGCAATGGTTGCCGGCAGCTGGTTGTCAGTGATGATTGTTGATGGCCAATTGTCGGAGATGGTGGCCAGTGGCACTAGCAACTGGCTGTTGGTGATGGTTGCTGGCAACAGTGGCAATGACAGTTGGAGTAAATGTTGTAAGGTGGTTTCTCAGTTGCCGATGGCAGTGGCAATGGCAGTTGGACCAGTGGTTGCATGGGTGGTTTCCATTTTCAAAAAAGTATTACTCGGCACCAAGTCCAGACGGTATTAGAGTCTCAGACACACTTGCATCTACATTGTCAATGTCTCAGTGATGTGGCCCAAACAAGTATTATTGCAATCATGGTTACCAAAAACTATGTGAAAGATCTTCCAAAGAAGGATGTTAGGAGAGCCAAAAACAAAATGAACAAGCACCAAGTCTATGACTTTTCTCATCTTGCCTTAATTCATCATATTGCTAATGGCATGCATTTATGAAGCCCTTTAGAGAGGAGGATTTTATCTACCATATCTAATTCTCTCTAAAAGTACAAACCTTTAAAGGATGGTACTTTGTAATTCCAATTAGAGGGGAGCAACTAATTAGGTAACCCAAGAATTGACAGCAACCCAATCTGATAAAATTGGTTTGGTTTAATTCAAAGCACTAACAGGGTTAGTGCTTTGTCTAGAACCCTATAACCAAACCCTCAAGTGATTCTCTATTCGGAAGGTCAAAACCCAAGATCATCCTCTTTTTCTTAATGGAATTTAAAATAATAATAATAATAAAGTGATCTAGAGACCAAATGAGTGTTGCCTATCATCTCTACCAAGAAACCTTACATATTAAATTAGTCAACAAATCCAATATATATGCTTGAACACAATTAAGAGAAACAAATTTTAACCATTAGATATTAAACATGTATTAAATGAAAAAGAAAAAAAGCTGTATCATGGAAATCAGTTCTAAACCAGTTTAGTTTTGGGATCAAAATCCGGCTCTAGATTCTAGCCTGGAATTGACTCATCCTTACCCCTATTTCTAAGGCAATTATTGTATCAAGAATCTAAGCTGAGCCTAAAGGATAGGATCATTCACTAAGACAAACATCCAATCTAGCCAAGCCTAAAGGTAGCACTATTCACTAGGACAAACATCCAATCTACGATAAATGCGTGCTGTCAAACAAAATATATCCATATCTACCTTAATTTATTTGTTCCAGTTGTATAGTGCAGTGGTTAGCACCTTGGACTTGGAATCCTTGGTCAAAATATTCAACAATCTTTATCCTGGGCAATTAAAAAAGAAAAAGAAAAATAAAAGCAGCGGAAACGACGAGCCAAATTGTGAAAGTTTGTGGTAATACCTTTGGAACGGCGCCGGGATTGACTCTGTTAAGGACGTTGCAGAGAATCAGGCCATTGCGCAATGCGAGGCAGAACTCCTCCTCCGACGGCTCTTCCGGCAGGGTTTCGAACGCACTCCGATCCATGTGCCTCAGCCATCCCGCCGCTTCGAACCTCCTTGAAGCTGGGATTAGAAAGGATAAAGATCTTTATTTATTTAATTCAACGAACGATGCGGCAGAGAAAATATTGAATTCCGCCGTTTATGTCAATGATTAAACCTACCCTCCTAGATATGATTTGGTGGAAAAATAACTATTGATTCAACTTTTTCCTATCTTTCCCCACTCTCATCTCCCCGCTTTTATTTCTCCCTCTTTGCGGGTCTTGACAGCGCGAAAATTAGTCCATCCCCATTCTCATTTCGCCCTTCTCCCTGCGGCGCGCATTGAGAACGCGAAAATTACTTGATCCCCCAACTTCGCGTCAGCAAATATATTGAAGGAAAAATATTTGCAGCATCTGGAATCACTTACTAGTCTCTAATTAAGGTTTTAAAATAATTTAAAGAAATTCCATTTTCAGCTACCATGATTTAATTTTTTTATATTTTAAAAATATTACATATCTGGCATTCAATTATATAAATTAATTAAAATTAATAAAATAATTAATATATTTACAATAAATCATTAATTTTATTAATTTTAATTAACTTATATAACGAAATATTACGATTGTAGCATTTTTAAAATATAAAAGACTAAATTGTAATAATAAAAAATTTGAAAATCAATATGATTTTCAGTAAAAAATATAAAGATTAAAAATAAATTAAAAAACTTAATTAATGGTTCCTGTTTATTAATGAACAACCC
Source organism: Calamus simplicifolius (assembly GCA_900491605.1). Lineage (NCBI taxonomy): Eukaryota > Viridiplantae > Streptophyta > Magnoliopsida > Arecales > Arecaceae > Calamus > Calamus simplicifolius. Next base: position 43,447 of record UESW01002757.1, on the reverse strand, counting down.
TTTTAATGCCTTCTGTTAATAAGCAACTCATGATGAGTATGAATAAATAAGTATAATAATAAGATAAATATATACCGTGAGTGAATAAATATGTAAAATTATGGTACTAGCCAACTAGGACTATTTTTTCAATGATCACTTATCAAATACTCTAAATTAATGTCAACCTTTATTTTTAATTGCATTGCTGGACCGTAAGTTACACGCTTGAGAGTGAGATGAAGAAGACCATACGTCTGCTGACTTACTTGAATCAAACCTTAAATTAATACTGGCTTAAAGACGGCATCACTTGCCGACGTCACGGCCGACTTCACTGTTTGAGGAATCGGATCAGAAATTACTTCCCAAGTACCCAATTGAACCATAAACTATTTATAATTATAAAGTCGACAAAAATATGTGGAGCCTTACGCGTTGGGAAAATTACTTCGAGTCCCAGATTGAACCATAAATTACTCACCGATTCATGAGCTATAAACTTAACGCTAGCGTCGCCAGAATGTTCAAGAGAAAATTACTACGGTTCCTTTCTTGAACCTAAACAACTTACGAGTCTCCTAAAGTTCACATCACATACATTTGTGGAGTGCGGACTTCGATTTATTAGAAAAAATGTTGAAAATAATATTTCTAGGCCACTAAATCTTTTTTTTTTTGCCGCCGAACCACTCTAAACCTATTCAACTCAGGTTCAGTAACCGATCAGAAGAAACGAAGCAGAAGAAAGAGGGATGATGATACCAGCTTCTTCGGCCTTTCTAAGAGCCATCTCATCGCTAATGCTCTCCTCCGCAGTGAGCTTAAAAGCCTTCAACCCCATTCCTCCGCCTCGCAAGCCAAAGCTCTTGACAGAAGACGCCATTGACAGCACTTGCCACAAGAAACGAAGTAGTCACGAGGATCCAATTCCAACGCGTTTCCGGGAGCTTTACCGGAGAGATCTACGCCGCCGGAAGAAGTCTCGATTGCCGTCCACTTGAGCTCGCTCTCTCCACGGATCTGAAACTGAGAGAAGAGAGGAGGAGAGAATGGTGGCGAAGGGGAAGGGAGACGCAGGGGAAAGCAGGGGAGATGGGCGGGGTTCTCGTGGAGTGTGCGGCAGAGAGCGTTTGAAAAGCAAATAGGTGGGTTTATTAAATGCCGAGTCGGAGTTTGAGCAGCAGCAGCAGTTGAAATTTTGTGAGCGTCTGCTGCCTGGAATGAAATAGCGAACAGGCTGTTCTTGCGACTGTCAAGATGAAACGTGTAGGCGAAGGGTTTTTGTTCTTAAAATTATTTTGAATACACGTGGGCCTCCGCAGCTGCAAATTTTGTTCGCTCATCAGCACTTATTGCCACGATCTAACATCATTTAAAAATTCAAGAGATTCAAAAAGTAAAACGTTAACGGTGCGTCAGCTGCTGAAAGCGCTGGGAATGAGCTGCGCTAACGTGCCATTGTTTCCGAAAACGCCGTTGCTGGCCCAAAAACGGCCATTCAAATGCATTCCAACAGCAACTAATCCAAAGGCCAAGTCTTTAATAAACTTTCAATGTTTCACGAATATATTTTTCAATTCATAAGATAGCAATTTGATTTTTGATTTGCGGCCAATCCAAGCTTTGTCAAGAAAAATATGTTATTAACTGTGCGAGGGTACTTACAGAGCATGCAGTAATTTAATAGGCTATGACATGCGCATTTGTAGGTATAACGATCCGAGCCCATGGGCCTGTTTCGTTACAAAAAAGCAAGACGAAGAAGCTCCACACCAACTTGGGCCATCACAGCCCAAAAAAGAATCCAATTGATGCTTTATCCTTCTTACTTTACTACATATAAACCACTTAACCAACTCCCAATTATCCGATATGGGATAATTGGGAGGGCTATCACAATCTACCCCTTAATAGAGGCGACGTCCTCATCGCCAGGGGTAATTGATCACAACCACCAGACAGGCAGGATTCTAGAGATGGTCCCCATAGATTCAAGATGTGGCTCCCATCCCCCATGGATATAGCACTTTGTCCTGTGTGGCACTTAGCTCCTGCATTTCCGACTGGTGCGAGGCTCTGATACCATAATGTAACCATCCGAGCTCACGGGCCTGTTTCGTTACAAGAAAGTAAGACGGATAAGCTCCGTACCAACTTGGGCCATCATAACCCAAAAAGGGATCCAATTTATGTTTGTCCTTTTTACTTTACTATATATAAACCACTTAACCAACTTTCAATTATCCGATGTAGAATAATTGGAGGGGCATCACAGTAGGCATGCACGATCAATGACAGCGTTCAATGCATATCTTTATGGATCGAAGATGGTGTATAAACTCTTCTTTTCAAAACAAAGCAACTAATTAGCGCCACGTAGCTGGGAATGGATCTTCTGCTGCCCTGGAGATCACGGCATCGAAGGCTGGACGATACGACGGGGCGGAGCAATCAGGTGTACGCCCTGCCCGCGTTATTTAAATTGGACCGTCTGATGGATGGGGCTCAGCCGATGGGGACCACGAGGGGGGAGAGAGAGAGAGAGAGAGAGAGTTGACGACGCGGTCTGGCGGTTTGAAAAACTGATGACACGTCCCGATTCGACCGTTGGGATCCACCGCGGCCCACGAATTCAAATGATTGCGCACGCGAGCTTTGCCGTTAAGCATGGAATTATACGTGCTGTCAACCATTAGCCCGGCAAAAGGGAGGCCTCTTGGTATCGCCTACACCAAGTCACTCTTGATAACAACTCATGGCTTGGCTTTGAAGCATGATCAATGGCCTCCTATCACGGAATGCCTCCCAAGCTCCTTTATATGTGACCTCCTCTCTACTCAATCCATGCTATTTGGCCGGATAAGTGCGTGCATGTTCATCATAAGTATAGCATGCATATATTATTGTGTCTATGCATGTGTCAATTCAAAAAGGGAGGGCATTGGCCTTCCATCACGGGCAAACAATTTGACCAGACTAAAAGGGTGAATTCATGGCAAGATGTTGAATTTTGCATTGCTAAGTAGCACGTTCGGAAAGTGGATTGCATTGATGATTGATCATTACATATGACATAGGCTATCAAATGCAAAATCTAGTCTATGATAGCATCAAACAAGATCAGGAGCAAGTGAACTTAAGGCTGATTTCTTGAGCTTAAATGTCCAGCTGATGATGAGAAATGATCTATTTATGTATGTGGTTGGTTAAGAAGTTATGCAACACAGCATGGCAATAACAATGGAAATAAAGATTTTCATAAGCATATTTTTATAATGCAAATTTCAAGTTAAGCAGACCATTAAAGAGGAACGAACAACTCTCCCTGCATAAAGAAAGAGCCTTGATTTTCACCATGATTGTGGTCCTTCAATGTTGTGGCATCTCTTTTATCTATAATATGACATAAAGTCTAATACATTTATCCAGAAGGTGATACATTGGCAGAAAGTATCACACTTTTTGTTTCTTTTTTTTTTTTTCATTAACATATCATTGCCATCCGATAGATAATTCTTACGCACTCATATTCATCGTACTAATTAAGTAGTTTGTATAATTCTCTTTTCATTATTATCGCATCTAATTTAAACACGTCATCCCTTTAATTGGAACACAATTATTTAAGAAATATTTCTTCCTCTTGAATTAATCACAGATATCATGTATGTTATATGATTCATAAACTATTTAGCAGGAGAGGTAAGGTGCCAAAAACCTTGATAATCATTGACAAAACCTCAATACATGCTATTAAAAAGGAGGTAGAAGGAATAACAAGCCACTCTGTAGGCAATTCTTCTGTGAATCCTATTGAAGTTTCTGCAAAGCCATTAAATCGACAATGCATACTTAGTCATCGTTCAGAGTTTATAGACTTTGGACAGCAATGTCACTGGAGCAGAAGGAAGGTCATAGCAGCTCATGGGCCGAGGTTCCTTGCGATTGTTTTAAGCATCTAGACCTTTATCTAGTTTTTGAGAATAAAATTGAAAAGCTTTGAAGTCATTAGCCGCAACAGAGATCAGATTGGAAGTTTTCCCTTATAGGAAGAACTTTGGGTTGACGTTTAGGTCTGAAATTTTCCACTTCAGTAGTTAAGAACAAATGGACTCTGAGCGGGGTTTGGAAGTTTTTCCGTTAGAGGTTGATCATTTTGTCTTCAAGTTTCACTTATAAGAGGATTTATAAGAAATTATCTCTAAAGGCCCTTTAATTATCGAGGGACAGGTTATGGTGTTGGAGCCATGAAAATTGAATTTTAAAGCCTCTAAGAATCCTATTAAATATGCTGCTATATGGATGCGATTTAAGGAATTGCTAGTCAAATGGTGCAATAGGGAGAAAATTCTTGAAATTGTTAATGTTGTTGTTGGCAAGTGTTGGGTAATTATTGGGTAATGGGCCTGGAATTCCTAATGGGCCTTGAAAGTCCATTACCTTCTCCTTGTGTATGAATGAGAAATTATGAGGACATTTAGTTCCACATCAAAAAAATCAAGAAAGAAAGGTTCACTTATATAGAAACCTCTTCCTTGATGCTTAAATTCCTTAGGCAGTGGAGAGCTTGAGGATAATATGCATGTGCGAAGAGCACAATGGGCACTTTATAGGTGCACTTTGCACTTCGCGGTTGGTCATAGGCGCCCATCCGAGATAAGGCATCGCTCCTCTGATTAGGCCGTTGTAATAAGACAACGTTCCGATCTTGAAACAACGTATCAAAGCCGTGCAATCACCTATCTGATAACGTGATCATCATATCATGATGGTGAAAAGGCATATTGGGACGTGGATTAGCTTATCTAATCGGATGATCATTAGATCACAGGATGAATCGGATGAATCGGTGTATCAAAGGCATCCTTTGATCAAATCTGATTAATTAAATCAAATTCAAATTAAATCGCAGGGTTGCTTTCAAAGAGCACCTAAAACCTATAAATAGGACCCAAGACACTTGCATTTTCATTAATTTCTGATTCAATCGAATCAATCCTAGTCTTTTTCTCTCTTAAGCATTTGCATACTCTCCTAAGGGTAGTATAGCAATAGTGCATTAAAAAGAGAAGCATTCTTGGTTCGATATTTTTGGTGAATTGTAGTGCTACTTTCATCAAAAGAAGACTGTTGTATCTTGAGAGACAATCGTCATACTGGCCGTAAGCACCGTTGCGAGATGAAATTATCTTAAAAACATAGAGTATAACTCTAGATTCAGTCTTATCTATTAGGTAGCCACTATCTGCCACCAACCGCAAGCCCATATGGTTAGATAATTGGATGGAGTCCTTAAAGCTTTGAAATTATGATAGAATGTGTGTTATGGTTAATTTGGTGGAACCGTTGATTCCTAAGGTGGATTTGATGGGTGTAAAGGGTGAGGAACCTATGTGGCAAGCTTTTTTATATGAAAATATTCCTGTTATTCTTATGGCCGCATAGGCATAGGTCATGAGGTGTTAGTGTGTCAATTTGAAGTTCCTCTATCATAATTGGTTCCAAGTCTCCTCGCATGGTTCTAATAACTCATCAGCAACCTATTTCTTCCTGTTGGGAAAAATATTGGTTATATAGGCTTTGGCTCTTTGTAGGAGGAGATCAGTAACTAAGCAGGTGGATGGAACTGAGGTAGGAATTATCCCTTGATGAGTTCCTTCTCTTTGAGCCATCTCATTCTCAATTAATTGGCAAATAGCATACTAGCGCTCAATCTTCTTCCATTTCAGAAGGTGAAGGATTACCTGTTACCAAAAGCAACCCAATCAGTAAAGAGGAAGGTGTGCTAAAAGGCATAAATGGGCTAAAGTGCAGGGATAACGTTAGGAGATTGCATGGTAAAAAATATGCCAACATGTTTGAAAACTGCGATGAAATCAACTCCAACGTATTTGGATGTGATGATGATTTTCAATTCAAAGCCTTTTGTATTTCAGTCGCCGTAGTTGCCATCACAGGCTCGTAAAGGAAAGGGCCATTATATCAAAGGCATAGAGATTAGGATTTAGGTGCATCATAGGGAAAATGGAACCATTCAATGAGATTCAGGTCTGGGTCCAGTAATTCTACACCAGATCTTAAATATAGATCTAATGTTCTTGGAGCTCAAAAACTAGAGAGATAATCCATGGTTAACCATGGTTAAACATGGGTTAACCCCTTAATTTATTTCCTAGAAAATGCAGGAATAGCTGGTTATCCCTTCAAATAAGAGTAAAAAAAAGTTATCCTATGAATTTACTTTTTGCATTTGATATGATCAATGAGATAGCTAAGAGATATCTCTAGCGATAGACAGAGGATAAACTCTATCCCGTACACTTATCCATAAATAACATTTTTTTTATCAAACACTACCTAATAAACCTAACCGAACTCGACCCAGAGTTTAATGGGTGAAAACTAATTCTCTCAACCTAGGGCATTTGAAGTCTACTAATTAGACAATGGAGCTCTAGAGTTCTAGGTCTTAGACATACCAATTATTGGTAGTAAAATAGTATTGATATTTCATTTAATTTGGATCTTCCTTGTTAGCAATTATCAAAGTTGAAAGTAAAAAGAAAATCATATTTATATCACACTATAGAATATGTGGACTATTACTAAAATTTTATCTCATTAAAATTGTCTATCCCCAACTACATTTAAATAAACATGATTTTGAATCAATAGAGACCTTGCATATACCAATGGTCTTACATAGTATTTAGAGTGCAATTTGACATTAGAAAAAATTGGATAAATGAAAGGTAGCCAGTTGCTTGTACATCATTCATTAAATATAACTTTAGAAATTTCATAAAAACATACTTGATAGAGTGATAATAAAATCTCTTGGTGAATAGAAATTTGGCATTATAATTGCTTTTATGAGAACAAGCCTAAAATTTATGTAAAGTAAAGTACATCAATGAACATATTAAAAAATAATTATATTAATTAGTAAAATGTAGCAATTTATGATAAGCAAAATTATAAAAAGATAATTTTTGTGCACTTACATTTTGCATGCATGCATCTAAAAAGTGGATGTTATTAATAAAAGAGTATCAATTAATAATAATTAAATCTCATAAATAATGAGTTTTTATATTCTATCAAATTATTCGCATATAATGGCAATATATGTAAAACTATGCATATGTATATGTTGGCATTTTAACTAAATTTTTTTGCATTCTCTTTTGCGGTGCTTAAATTATCAAGGTAGATAATGCAATCTCACATTGCTATCAATACATAAAGTTTCGTTTATCATGTTAGCACCCAACATTTATATTACTTAGTTTTTTCAATCAATTTAGAAGATCTTTGATTCTCATGGTCAAATAGAACATGTTTCTATATTCTTAATATAATTGATGCCTAACCAAAACTATTATATACATCCTAAATCTCCAATGCAAACAATTTCAAATATGGAAACTAATGCAAATTATAATGTGATTTTATAGTCCAATCAAGATACGGTTTTTCTTTCCTTGTGCCAGTAGCCTAAACTATAATTTGATCTTGTAGTCCTTTCATATATATATATTTTCATTTGTTAGTAATCAACTTTTCATATTTTAAGCCAACTAAGTAAGTTTTACATGTTACTTCTTTTCCTAAGCCTTTTTGAGGAGTAAATAACTTGTTTACTGATGAGAAAGAGATCGTCCATCAATTTTAAGACATAAAGGAATACAATAGGATCACTTCATAGCTAAAACAATTTAGTGACCTACAAATAAGAATATAGTGACTTTTGTAATATGTAATATAAAGTGTAGGGCGATATCATAACATAAATAAGAATTAGTATGACTGAAGAGACAAAGGGTAATTAATGCTGTTTGGATGGAGAGAAAAGTGAAAGAAAAAAAAAAAAAAAAAAAGTGGAAGGAAAGAAAATTGGAGAGAAAATATTTTCTTTCCTTTTGTTTGAATGAGTGGGAGGAAAATAGAGAGGAGAGAAAAGTTAATAATTTACAATGATAATAATGTTCTTATTATAAATAATTAAAAAATGTATCAGTTATTTTTTTAAAGGATCAATATTGGAATGAAAAAAAAAAAAAGAGCACTTTGAGTTTTCTTTTTTCCTTTATTTTTTCTCTATTTTTCTTTCCTTCCTACTTTTCTCTTCATCCAAATAAAATTTATTTTTTCCTCCATAGTTTTCTCTCCATCCAAACAGAGGCTAAGGATAACCAATATATAAGTCCTTAATCATATGTTTTGTCTATTGACCCTACTAATATCTCATAATAGATATGAAAATATTTTTTCATTCTTTCAAAATATTAAAGTTTCTAAATAAAAATTAGATCACCTCATGTATAAATACAAATCTTACATCCATGTTAATTTTAATTCTTCGGTATATAAGGCTTAGAACTAGGCTAGAAGAAAATTTTGAACTTTTATTAAAATCTTTAATAAAGATGATGTCCTATGTGTATTAAGCTTCCTATAGCGCTCTTCTACTTATCTAGACTACATAAGTTGCTTTAAAAAAGTAGGTTTGTGATCAAAGATAGATATTCCTCGTGTATTTAGCTATTTTTAGAATGGTAATAGAGACATGACATGAATTTATGCATAATTTTATATATATATATATTTTAAAAATATATAATAATTAAATTGGTGTAGATATATTTAAATTATTATATATATATATATATATATATATCTTGGTTCATTCTCCACCAAACACAGAGGTGATTTGAGGATCTATGTTGCATTTGACTATATTTCCTCCAAAATTAATATCAAAAAAAAAAAAAAAAAGAAAATATGAGCTGCTCAAGGTGGCAAAAGTTTTACAAAAATGTGATTTTTTAATAAGTAAATTCAAATTTATTTTAATGGTCTCAAGTTTTCACCCACTGCTTTACCACCCATATTTTGTGCTTGAGGCTTACATTTGGGAAAAAAAAAAAAAAAAAAAAAAAAGAAAAGAAAAGAAGAAGAAGAAGAAGAAGGAGGAAAAGGAGGAGGGAGAGAGGCGGATCAATTCAGCGCGAAACCATGCATGTTCCGTTTCACTCCGAAACGCATAAACTCACCCCGTTCTGAGTCTCCTCTTGATCTCTCCAATCCTCCATCCAACTTTTCTCTTCGGAGTTCCCAAAACCCTAGCGCACCGACCCATCTCCAAATCCGCATGCCTTCCATCCAAATTCAGTTATCCTTCTGTTCTCTTCTTTTTCAGCTACCTTGAAATCAAAGGGTGATGATATTGTTTGAAACTCAAAAATTTCCAAAGGTTTTTGGTGCCACTAGCAGTCGCATTTGATTCATTGATGGGTTCGTGATGAGTTTTGTGACTGATGGGCCGTGGAGTCCACCACGGCCGGAAAGCTCTGCCCTTCGGCGAGGTCGTTTCTATTATCTTCGTTTCTTTTTTCTCTTTCAAAAAAAAAAAAAAAAAAAATCAATGTCGCCCTCCTCACATCATCGAGTTATAATGTTACTGCTGCTCGGATAATCAGCGAGCTTTTGGAGCCGTTTTGGCTTCTTAATCCTTATGGACCTGTTAATTTATAATGAAATTAGTATTTGTGAGTTGTAAGATTCTGTTCTGCTGCCCTGGAGATCACGGCATCCAAGACTAGACGATACAACGGGGCGGAGCAATCAGGTGTATTTCTTGTTAGAAGGTGTTGCTGCTAGAATCTGTCCTCCGACCCGAACGCGATCAGACTTCGAAATGGGCTTCCTCCTGGGTGGATCTGCAAAACAGTCCTCACACGAAAGGTGTTGGGGGTGGCCCTCTGCGGAAGACCCTCCGACGCTCAAGTCAGTGGAGATCAGCAATCAACAAAAATGGAGAGAAGGCTCTCATTGAAAAGTCTCTCCAGGGTGGCCTCTCGAGGGCTCTGAACAGAGCGCTAATGGTGGAAAGGGGTAAGCAGAGGGAGAGGGAGAGTGTGCCAGTGAGCAAGTGCGTAGGATGGCGCCTACTTTAGAAGGAGGAAGACGGTTGTATTTATAGAGGATCATCTGACCGCTTGGAGGCATCGTGGGTCTGAAAGCCGTTGAGATCTGAATCCAGTTTGTTATGAGGTCAGTAGGATTCGTATCTTGTTGGTTAGAGGATTGACGGCTGAGAGAGCTTGTTGATGTCTCGAGATTTGGTGAGGACATGGGCTCCAGGGCTCTAGGCCACTCTCACGGGTCCTAGGCCACTCCCGGATATGATTTCTGTTTGGAATTTTATAAATTCGAGTTCTCCCGCGCCGAATTCCGTAGAGGTATAGATATCGCTCGGGCTAGGCCGAGCGATGGGAGAGATCGGCTAGAGGGGCCGAGAGATGACATAGCTCGGCTAGAGGGGCCAAGAGGCAATATAGCTCGGCTGGGGCCGAGAGATGATATGGCTCGGCAGGGGCCGAGAGACGATATGGCTCGCAGGGGCCGAGAGACGATATGGCTCGGCAAGGACCGAGAGACGATATAGCTCGGCTGGGGCCGAGAGATGTGATCCGCGCCTTGGAAGTCCTTGGCTCGGAGAGGGGCTAAGGTGCCCTAACTTACCAAGGCCAACTTATCTCTGGCGGGTGTTGCATAGCGAGTAGGAACCAGGGCTAGCCCTAACCATATGCACGATTATTGACACAGCGATTTTATCCCTCAACACATGCCCCCCACTCCCTAGTCCGAAGTGTAACTTTGGATATAGGGAGTAGAATTCTGGAGAAATCTTATTTGGGGAACATGTCATTCGATCCTCTATAAAGGAAGTGTTTATCTTTGTGTAGGTTAGAGAAAGGCCTGGGCGACCCTCTTGCTGAAGTAAAATAAGGCACTTTAGTTGCGCTAGAGTGTCCGAGAAATTATCCAGCTGGGACGAAGCTTTAGTGCTGTATCACTCGGATTGGCCGAGGCTTTTGATAGTAAGAGACGCACTCTGGCTTTGGCCGAGGCTTTTGATAGTAAGAGATGCACTCCAGCTCTGGCCGAGGTTTTTGATATGCACTTCGGCTCTGGCCGGGGCTTTGGATAATAAGAGATGCACTCCGGCTCTGGTCGAGGCTTTTGATACGCACTTCGGTTCTGGCCAGGGCTTTTGATAATAAGAGATGCATTCAGGCTCTGGCCGAGGCTTTTGATATGCACTTCGGCTCTGGCCGGGGCTTTTGATAATAAGAGATGCACTCTGGCTCTGCCGAGGCTTTTGATATGTACTTCGGCTCTGGCCGGGGCTTTGGATAATAAGAGATGCACTCCGGCTCTGGCCGAGGCTTTTGATACGCACTTCGGTTCTGGCCGGGCTTTTGATAATAAGAGATGCACTTCGGTTCTGGCCGGGCTTTTGATAATAAGAGATGCACTCCGGCTCTGGCCGAGGCTTTTGATATGCACTTCGGCTCTGGCCAGGGCTTTTGATAATAAGAGATGCACTCTGGCTCTGGCCGAGGTTTTTGATATGCACTTCGGCTCTGGCTGGGGCTTTTGATAATAAGAGATGCACTCCGGCTCTGGCCGAGGCTTTTGATATGCACTTCGGCTCTGCGATGCACTCTGGCTCTGGATATGCACTTCGGCTCTGGCTGGGGCTTTGGATAATAAGAGATGCACTCCGACTTTGGCCGAGGCTTTTGATACGCACTTCGGCTCTGGCCGGGGCTTTTGATAGTAAGAGATGCACTCTGGCTCTGGCCGAGGCTTTGATAATAAGAGATGCACTCCGGCTTTGGCCGAGGCTTTTGATATGCACTTCGGCTCTGGACGGGGCTTTTGATAATAAAAGATGCACTCTGACTATGGCGAGGCTTTTGATATGCACTACGGCTCTGGCCAGGGCTTTGGATAATAAGAGATGCACTCCGGCTCCGGCCGAGGCTTTTGATACGCACTTCGGCTCTGGCCGGGGCTTTTGATAGTAAGAGATGCACTCCGGCTCTGGCCGAGGCTTTGATACGCACTTCGGCTCTGGCCGGGGCTTTGGATAATAAGAGATGCACTCCGGCTCTGGCCGAGGCTTTTGATACGCACTTCGGCTATGGCCGGGGCTTTTGATAATAAGAGATGCACTCCGGCTCTGGCTGAGGCTTTTGATAATAAGAGATGCACTCCAGCTTTGGCCGAGGCTTTTGATATGCACTTTGGCTCTAGCTGGGGCTTTTGATAATAAGAGATGCACTCCGGCTCTGGCCGAGGCTTTTGATATGCACTTCGGCTCTGGCTGGGGCTTTGGATAATAAGAGATGCACTCCGGCTCTGGCCGAGGCTTTTGATACGCACTTCGGCTCTGGCCGGGGCTTTGGATCATAAGAGATGCACTTCGGCTCTAGTCGAGGCTTTTGATAGTAAGAGATGCACTCCGGCTCTGGCCGAGGCTTTTGATATGCACTTCGGCTCTGGCCGGAGCTTTGAATGATAAGAGATGCACTCCGGCTCTGGCCAAGGCTTTTAATACGTACTTTGGTTCTGGCCGGGGCTTTTGATAATAAGAGATGCACTCCGGCTCTGGCCGAGGCTTTTGATATGCACTTCGGCTCTGGCCGGGGCTTTGGATAATAAGAGATGCACTTTGGCTCTGGCCGAGGCTTTTGATACGTACTTCGGTTCTGGCCGAGGCTTTTGATAATAAGAGATGCACTCCGGCTCTGACTGAGGCTTTTGATATGCACTCTGGCTCTGGCCGGGGCTTTTGATAATAAGAGATGCACTCCGGCTCTGGTCGAGGCCTTTGATACGCACTTCGGCTCTGGCCGGGGCTTTGGATAATAAGAGATGCACTCTGGCTCTGGCCGAGGCTTTTGATACGCACTTCGGCTCTGGCCGGGGCTTTTGATGGTAAGAGATGCACTCCGGCTCTGGCCGAGGCTTTTGATATGCACTTTGGCTCTGGTCGGGCTTTTGATACGCACTTCGGCTCTGGCCGAGGCTTTGGATAATAAGAGATGCACTCTGGCTCTGGCCGAGGCTTTTGATACGCACTTCGGTGCTGGCCAGGGCTTTTGATAATAAGAGATGCACTCGGCTCTGGCTAAGGCTTTTGATAATAAGAGATGCACTCCGGCTCTGGCCGAGGCTTTTGATATGCACTTCGGCTCTGGCCAGGGCTTTTGATAATAAGAGATGCACTTCGGCTCTGGCCGAGGCTTTTGATATGCACTTCGGATCTGGCCGGGGCTTTGGATAATAAGAGATGCACTTCGACTCCGGCCGAGGCTTTTGATATGCACTTTGGCTCTGGCCGGGCTTTTGATAGTAAGAGATGCGCTCCGGCTCTAGCCGAGGCTTTTGATATGCACTTTGGCTTTGGCCGGGGATTTGGATAATAAGAGATGCACTCCGGCTCTGGCCGAGGCTTTTGATACGCACTTCGGCTCTGACCGGGGCTTTGATAATAAGAGATGCACTCCGGCTCTGGCCGAGGCTTTTGATACGCACTTCGGCTCTGGCCGGGGCTTTGGATAATAAGAGATGCACTCCGGCTCTGGCCGAGGCTTTTGATACGCACTTTGGCTTTGGCCGGGGCTTTGGATAATAAGAGATGCACTTCGGCTCTGGCCGAGGCTTTTGATACGCACTTCAGCTCTGGTCGGGACTTTTGATAATAATTGATGCACTCCGGCTCTGGCTAAGGCTTTTGATAGGCACTTCAGCTCAGGCCGGGCTTTTGATAATAAGAGATGCACTCCGGCTCTGGCCGAGGCTTTTGATATGCACTTTGGCTCTGGCCGGGGCTTTGGATAATAAGAGATGCACTCTGGCTCTAGATGAGGCTTTTGATACGTACTTCGGCTCTGGCCGGGGCTTTGGATAATAAAAGATGCACTCTGGCTCTAGCCGAGAGTTTTGATACGCACTTTGGCTCTGGCCGGGGCTTTGGATAATAAGAGATGCACTCCGACTCTGGCGAGGCTTTTGATACGCACTTCGGCTCTGGTCGGGGCTTTTGATAATAAGAGATGCACTTTGGCTCTGGCCGAGGCTTTTAAGCTACCCGAATCCGAACGATGCTTTGGAGATTGTTTGATCCGGTCGGGGCTTGTAAGCTGCCCGAATCTGAACGATGCCTTGGAGATCACTCGGTCTGGCCGGGGCTTGTAAGCTGCCCGAATCCGAACGATGCCTTGGAGATCACTCGGTCCGGCCGAGGCTTGTAAGCTGCCCGAATCCGAACGATGCTTTGGAGATTGTTTGATCCGGCCGGGGCTTGTAAGCTGCCCGAATCCAAACGATGCCTTGGAGATCACTCGGTCCGGCCGGGGCTTGTAAGCTACCCAAATCCGAACGATGCTTTGGAGATTGTTTGATCTGGCCGGGGCTTGTAAGCTGCCCGAATCCGAACGATGCCTTAGAGATCACTCGGTCCGGCCGGGGCTTGTAAGCTGCCCGAATCCGAATTTGTTTAGGAGAACGCTTGGCTCCCGGCTGTGCCGGGAGTGCTTGGCCATACGGAGTCTTTATTGAGTAGAACTCGGCCCAGCCGAGGTACAGAAATTTAATTCAAAGGCTCGGCCCAGCCAAGGCACGGAAATTTAATTCAAAGGCTTAGCCCAGCCGAGGTACGGAGATTTAATTCAAAGGCTCGGCGAAATAGCTCAGTTGTGCCGAGAATGGGTAAGCGGCATCTATTTCTCATCACGACTTTTTCGAAAAAGGAGGGGGACTCTAAAAAGCGACCATGTCGTGGATAATAAGAATAAGATGCCAAAGCTGTAAATGGGGCAAGTCTATAGAGAGCGTACTCTATTGATGATATATGCGGAGGTTGTCCGAACTGTACATCTGGGGAATGGATCTTCCGCTAAGGTCCTGGAGCTTGTAGGTGTAGGTGCGGAGCTGCTCGTCGTTAGTTTCTTCTGAGTAGCCTTCCACTCGCAGAGAGGGGAGGCCTATTTCCACGGGTATGACAGCTTCCATGCCAAAGGCCATCCGGAATGGGGTCTCGCCGGTGGGGATTCTCTGGGTAGTGCGGTAGACCCACTGGCTGAGGCTGAAGTTGGACGTTGGACTTCTGTGAAGCATAGAGTCAAGAACTCCTTGTCTTGGCTTCATGACGCCATCCTTCCTCATGCAAAAGGTGCCAAAGGGGGCCAACGTGGCAGCCATAAATGCCTTAATGATGGAAGGAGATAAGGCATTAAATGCCTTAAAGCAAGTAGATGCACATGGCCTTTATGAGGCCATAAATGCCTTGGTGCACATAGCGCGGCTACGGAAGCCGAGCTATAGTGCCGAGGCGGGGAGAGGCGGAGACGGCATCGAGTCATGGCAAGAGAACATCGGAGAGAGGGATCGGGCCCGCCAAGATTTAGGAAGATCCTTGCTACAGACCACTTGCAGGGCTGGCCCAGCTCCCTTAGGACGATGAGGAGGGTCCGCAACCCCATGCGGGCTAGAAGAAGAGATCGCTGGATGAGCGAGGGCTGCATCCTCCTCAGGAGGGTGAGGGGCAGGAGCAGCTGGACGGGGGGCTTCGGAGCGCCCCTGAATCAGGTGAGCCAGAGCCTGAACTTGCTGGACCAGCGAGGCAAACTGCTCCTGGGTCATTGGGGTCGCCAGTGGCGATGGAGTTTCAATTGGCGGTGGTGGCGGCGCAGCACTGCTCACCGGATCAGGCCTTTGGGAGGCGACCTGATCTTGGGCTTCGAAGGTAGCCTTTCGTCGGTTGGCCATGGGAGGAGTTCTCTTTCAGATCGAGATCCTTATCTCCTGGATCACAAGTTTATGGGACTTGAGGGCCCTTCCTCTAGCGCCAATTTGTTGCTGCTGGAATCTGTCCTCCGACTCAGGCATGATCGGGCTTCGAGATGGGCTTCCTCCTGGGTGGACCTGCAAAACAGTCCTCATGTGAGAGGCGTTGGGGGTGGCCCTCTGTGGTGGTGGTGGCGGCGCAGCACTGCTCACCGGATCAGGCCTTTGGGAGGCGACCTGATCTCGGGCTTCGGAGGTAGCCTTTCTTCGGTTGGCCATAGGAGGAGTTCTCTTTCAGATCGAGATCCTTATCTCCTGAATCACAAGTTTATGGGACTTGAGGGCCCTTTCTCAAGCGCCAATTTGTTGCTGCTGGAATCTATCCTCCGACTCGGGTGCGATCGGGCTTCCTTCTTGGCGGATCTGCAAAACAGACCTCACGCGAGAGGCATTGGGGGTGGCCCTCTGCGGAAGACCCTCCGATGCTCAAGTCAGTGGAGATCAGCAACCAACAAAAATGGAGAGAAGGCTCTCGCTGAAGAGTCTCTCCAGGGTGGCCTCTCGAGGGCTCTGAGCAGAGCGCTAATGGCGAAAAGAGGTGAGCAGAGGGAGAGGGAGAGTGTGCCAGTGAGCAAGTGCATAGGATGGCGCCTACCTTAGAAGGAGGAAGACGGTTGTATTTATAGAGGGTCACCTGACCGTTTGGAGGCATCGTGGTTCTGAAAGCCGTTGAGATTTGAATCCAGTTTGTTATGAGGTCAGCAGGATTCGTATCTTGTTGGTTAGAGGATTGACGGTCGGGAGAGCTTGTTGATGTCTCGAGATTTGGTGAGGACATGGGCTCCATGGCTCTAGGCCACTCTCACGGGTCCTAGGTCACTCCCGGATATGATTTCTGTTTGGAATCTTACGAATTCGAGTTCTTCCGCGCCGAATTCCGTGGAGGTATAGATATCGCTCGGGCTAGGCCGAGCGATGGGAGAGATCGGCTATAGGGGCCAAGAGATGACATAGCTCGGCTAGAGGAGCCGAGAGACGACATAGCTCGCTGGGGCCGAGAGACGATATAGCTCGGCTGTGACCGAGAGATGATATAGCTCGGCTGGGGCCGAGAGATATGATCCGCACCTTGAGAATCCTTGGCTCGGAGAGGGGCTAAGGCGCCTTAACTTACCAAGGCCAACTTATCTCTGGCGGGTGTTGCATAGCGAGTAGGAACCAGGACTAGCCCTAGCCATGTGCACGATTATTGACACACAACGATTTTACCCCTCAACAGAAGGATAATATTAAATTATTCTTAGATTAGAATTCTATTTGATTAAATTTTAAATATTTACCCTTTTTTTGCCTACCATTCTTAAATAATTATTTTTGACAGAAATTCCCTTGAAAGTACTTCAACTCAGCACTTATATGTCTTGTCGAATGTTGACCAATAATTCTCAAGATAATACTTAATACAACATAAATTATTAATCAAAGATTTTTAAATAAGGCAGTGATAATGATCAAATGCTAGAAGGATCAGCACATTTTTTATTAGAATAATATAATAAAAAATTAAATTAGCATCCAATTTTAATACGATATCACATTTTACTATTTTGATTTCTGATACTTCCTCTTTATTTTCCTTCCTTTGTTTTAACTTTCTATATTTATATTCGCCAGCCAGCTATAAGATAGCTAAGTTCTCGTAGAAATATTGTTTCATTTTAACTTTCTATATTTATATTTGCCAGCCAGCTAAAAGATAGCCGAGTTCTCGTAGAAATATTGTTTCTTATAAGGTATATCGACTGTTGTGATGCCTCTCCTAATAGTTTCACATCAAAAAATTGAGAGTTGGTTGAGTGGTTTATATGAGTAAACCAAGAAGGATAAGACACCAATTGGATTCCTTTTGGTGTGAACCTTATCTTGCTTTCTTATAACGAAACGGGTCCGAAACTCGGGTCGTTACAATATAGTATCAGAGTCATGCACCAGCCGAAAGTGCAGGATCTAAGTGCCACATAGGGCAAAGTGCTACATCCATGAGGGATGAGAGCCACCTCTTGACTTATGGGGGCCACCTCTAGATCCCTGCCCCTGCCTAGATTGTGATGCCCTAGCGATGACGTCCCCTCTGTAAGGGGGGTAGATTGTGATATCTCTCCCAATAGTCTCATATCAAAAAATTGCTCATACAATTTAATGTTTAATAGTTGGCATAGCTTTCGAGAATTAGAGAGCTGGTTGACACAAAAATAAAAAGTTGAGGGAAAAAAAGAGAGAAAAATGGAAAGGGGGAAATCAGAATATATTAAAATCTCATACAATAGCAAGATTTAAATCTGATATACCGATTTAAAGGTGACGGTTGAATTTGTTACAAGAAAGCAAGACCGACAAGATCCATACCAACTTTTTATTTTTGTGTCCAGCTCTCTAATTTTCGAAAGCTATGCCAACTATTAAACATTAAATTGTATGAGATTTTTTCTCTTCTTACCATTCTTTCCCAAAAAGCTTGGAGCCTATAAAAACTCGTGAAACCCATAACTCCTGCTCTGAACAGAGCAATGGAGATTGAAAGAAAAAGCTTCCATTTGCTTCTCCTGCTCTTTCTTGCAGCTCTTCTGCTACAAAGGCCTGCCTTTGATGCCAAAAAGGTAAGCAATTGATGATTCGAAAGTTTGAATCAATTTTGAACTTGCAAGGTCGAAATTCATTTTTGATGATACTCTGTTCCTGTTTTTTCTCGTATTTCGGTGCAGTCGTATATTGTTTTACCTTGGGAGTCATACTTGTTGGAAAATAATTTTGATCTTACAAAAAATCACTTTATAAAATTGCTAGAAATATGTTATAGAAATTTAAATATACAAATAAAGTAAAACCAAAAGATTAATAGGATCAAACCAGGACCGAGGCGTGTTAGACACTGCCCTAAGGATCAGATTTTCCCTTCATGCAGGTTGTTGGCGATCTGTCCCCAAGGTACAACGACCCGGCTCGACCCGATCCTCCTACTACGAGCATGATCGTGTGGAGGTGCAAACCCAACGATTTCCTTCGGATGCCCAAAAAGATCAATAAAATATATAAAAACAAAATGAGATAAAATAAATCATAGGCTACTCCAAATTATTATTAATTTCTTCTATCAATATGAATTCCTAAGCCTATTTATAGGCTCGGCCCATAAAAACTCTAACGGCTCGGCCCATAATGGCCATAAAGGCCTAATGGCCGTTAGCCTTAAATTACATCAAAAACGGCTTACAAATTTAATTATTTGGGCCGTTTCTGAAACGTTGGCCTTCCAACGTTCTCGCAACGTTCCAACGGAACGTTGCGTCAAAGAAGGAACGCCCGCGTCAAAGAAGAAACGTCCGCGAGCAACGCTCGCGGGCGTTCTCCCTATTTTTTTTTTTATTTAAAAACTTTTTTCTAACAATCTCCCACAAAAGTTTAAAATAAAAAAATAAAATGAATATAACAAAAATTTTAGGGCATCTTATACTGCGCAATAGGTGAGGTATCCAATGAACTTGAACCTCACTTAGTATTGATTGTATACATCTGAAGGAACCATAGTGATTAGACCTTGAACTAGGTCCTTTGACTCAGACTTCTACTAATCACACACACAGTATGGATCAATTGGGTTTAAGCGGTCAGCGCATATTAAAGGCCTTGCGCTTAATACCTTGATTTTTCATGAGAATTCTTTAAGATTAGCCCAAACCTTTAGTCACGGCCTAATATGACGATTCTCATATAGGTGAATCCTCCAAGGGTATTTGTGACATTACCCTGCAGATAACCTACCTCGGATCCATTAAGAGTATAACTCAACCTTACACAAATTTACTTTGTCACTTTATAAGAGCACTCATCATAGGGATGGGATGAAAATTTTTCAAAAATTTGTGCTCTAACACGATCACTCAATCAACTTCGTTTCTACCACATTGAACCTCATTCATGGGATCTCCAATCACAGAGGTTGGGTATCCACTGCTGGCGACCAAATAATGGGCTTAAGCCACATCCCCCTCGATGAATCTAGGACTCTATTCCTAGATAACTCCTTGGTTAATTAGTCTGCCAAAATCTTCTCGGCAAATTCCAAAGAGATAATATTATTTTAGGACTAGACCTCAAATAAGAGAATCAGGCAAAGATATATTAGAATTGAATATCCAAATATAAGGTAAACAATAAGTTGGATATTCCAACTGTCATGAGTAAATTATAAAAACTTTTATTAAATCTCATAGCAATAGATTTCAAGAGACTCAAAATAGAGCATTTATATGACATACCTTGTCATAGCATCCAAGTTCATCCATTCTTTGCCATTTGGTAACATAAAAGATTCACAATAGTAGGTAAGCAATAAGTATTTACCCAATGCTGTCACTTTTGTCTAGCAACTTCAACACAACAAGGAGATATTAAATATTGATCACTATACCAAAAAACACTTATCTGGAACATAAAAAACTTTTGCATTTATGTAAGAATGCAAATATATATACTAGTAGCTGCACTTGAAATTAAATAATAATATAAAATATATCTATATACAAGCACGCATATATCATGTTCACAAGTGCAAGCATGTGTGTTTTTCAATAAGGCTTTGTTTTCATGCTTAATGGTTAACCACCTGTTTAATGACTTCACCCCTTGTCCATCTATCCAGTGAACAAAGTAATTCACTTTCTGATTAGCACTTCAGCTTTATATTTGTTAGCTTTGTTAGTTACTACACTAACTTGAGGAGAGAATAAGTATACATATTACATATGTACTTGGGCACTAAGATGTGACAAGCCGCACCTGATTTGCACATGTCTGTGTACCTATATGCATACATGTATAAATGCGTATGTATTTATATATATAATTAAACATGTGAATGTTCGGTGAATAGAAAGAAGCCTCTGACATGTTGAACAAACCATATGCATCCACACCAAGATCCAAGCTTCAACCTCTAACCAGTCAAAAGACAAAGGAAGCTCAACAGTGTCTAACATTTAGAATAAGACAACAATGTCATATGTTATTATTTTTTTTTATATCTTATTTATCAGTTTAGTATATTTTATGCTCACCATATATCGTTCGAGGCATATCAAAAAGTATTAAAATCTGATACTACAAATGAAGCTACAAATGAAGCAATAAACCAAATAATGATTGTTTGTACTAAAACAATTGCATAGCAAATTGCAGAGATAGCTGGACAGTCGCTTTTATTATAGGCTAAGTACATGACCATGATTGCCCAATCTATTTAATAACCAAGATTTGTTACACCAATTTCTGTCCATGTATGTGCATGAGCACTTAACAGTCTGATGGTGAAGATAAACTGAGTATTCATTTACCATATATTTAACAAAAATTAGTAAGGAAGAAGAAAAATGGCGTGTATTATCAACTAACTCTTTTAAAGCAACATAGCACAACAATCCCTTCCAACGGTAAAAAGATCAACTTATGAAATATAATTTAAAGCATTGCAGCAATATTAATATTTTGCCCAAGAAAAATAATAAGTATTCAAACCATAATCTTTTCCCTTTAAATCTTGGGCCCAATAGATGATCATAATTTAGCATAGCAACATTTGCACCATCAATGCACATGCATTTCAGAGTGGCATAAAAAATTTATATGTTAAGCAAACTCATGCAAAAGCAGAATGAGTAAATGAATGAAAATCTAGCAATCTCTAGAGAAGAAGAAAAATCTGATCCTTAGCTGTTGAAAAATAATTTTGATCTTACAAAAAATCACTTTATAAAATTGCTAGAAATATGTTATAGAAATTTAAATATACAAATAAAGTAAAACCAAAAGATTAATAGGATCAAACCAGGACCGAGGCGTGTTAGACACTGCCCTAAGGATCAGATTTTCGCCCCTTCATGCAGGTTGTTGGCGATCTGTCCCCAAGGTACAATGACCCGGCTCGACCCGATCCTCCTACTACGAGCATGATGTGGATGCCCAAAAAGATCAATAAAATATATAAAAACAAAATGAGATAAAACAAATTATAGGCTACTCCAAATTATTATTAATTTCTTCTATATGAATTCCTAAGCCTATTTATAGGCTCGGCCCATAAAAACTCTAACGGCTCAGCCCATAATGGCCATAAAGGCCTAATGGCCGTTAGCCTTAAATTACGGTTTACAAATTTAATATTTGGGCCGTTTCTGAAACGTTGGCCTTCCAACGTTCACGCAACGCACGTGCGTCAAAGAAGAAATGCCCGCGTCAAAGAAGAAACGTCGCGCGCGCTCGCAGGCGTTCTCCCTATTTTTTTTTTATTTAAAAACTTTTTTCTAACAATACTCACAGCCTAGAGGAGGCTTTTTTGCTCACCCACGAGGATGATACTCTGTTCCTGTTTTTTCTCGTATTTCGGTGCAGTCGTATATTGTTTACCTTGGGAGTCATACTCACAGCCTAGAGGAGGCTTTTTTGCTCACCCACGAGCGTGTTGTAGCTTCCCATCACGAGCTTCTTGGCTCAGTTTTGGGAAGGCAAGTTCTCAAAAGAGCTCTTTCTTTTTCTCTTTGCTTTAGTGAAGCTTATTAATTATAATTCCCTATCATATATATAATGTAGTGAGGAAAAGGCTCGAGATGCCATCTTTTATTCGTATACGGCATCCATTAATGGCTTCGCTGCTAATCTCGAAGAAGAACAAGCAATATCAATCTCAAGTGGGACATTTTACACACACTCTCTCTATATATATCGCTCACTCGGATATTATTTTCTTTATCATTCGTAGAGCTTTCTGGAGTCGTATCAGTATTCCAAACAGAGCCCGTAAACTATGTACTGTTGAAAAATTGTTTTTATCTTTGCAAAAAAAAAATATCTTCCTAAAAATTGCTAGAGAATTAATATAGAAATTTAAATGTAAAATAAAGTAAAAAATAAAATAAGATATGAATCAAACAGGACCGAGGCATGTTAGGATCAGATTTCGCTCTTCGTGCAGGTTATTGGCGATCTGTTCCCAAGATACAATGAACTGGCTCGACCCGATCCTTCTATTAGGAGCACGATCGCATGAAGGTGCAAACCCAATGATTATCTTCAGTTTAAGAAAATATTAATAAAAAATAAAAATAAAATGAGATAAAAAAACTTATAGGGCTATTCCAAACCATTCTTATCCATTTTGAATCTTTGAATCCCTATTTATAGCCTTAGCACATAAAAGCTCCAACGGCGGCCCATAATGGCCTTAAAGGCTTGATAGCCGTTAGCCCCAAATAACTTCAGAAAGGGCTTACAAAATAAATTATTTGGGCTATTTCTGGACGTTGATGAATGTTGCCCCTCGCAAACGTCCGCTAGGGTCTCGCGTTCCCTTTTTTTATTTAAACTTTTCTTACAATCTCCCACAAAAGTTTAAAATAAATAAAATAAAATAAAATAAATATAATAAAATTTTAGGGCATCTTATACCGTGCGATAGGTGAGGTGTCCTATGGACTTGAACCTCACTTAGTGTTGATTGTATACACCTGAAGGAACCATAGTATTAGACCTTGAACTAGGTGTCCTTTGACTCAGACTTCTACTAATCACACACACGGTATGGATCAATTGGGTTTAAACGGTCAGTGCATATTAAAGGCCTTATGCTTAGTACCTTGATTTTTCATAAGAATTTTTTAAGGTTAGCCCAAACCTTTAGTCACGGCCTAATATGACGATTCTCATATAGGTGAATCCTTCAAGGGTAATTATGACAATACCCTGCAGATAACCTACATCGGATCCATTAAGAGTATGACTCAACCTTACACAAATTTACTTTGTCACTTTATAAGAGCACTCATCATAGGGATGGGATAAATTTTTTTTCAAAAATTTATTCTCTAACACTCTCAATCAGCTTCATTTCTACAACATTGAATATCATTCATGGGATCTCCAATCACAGAGGTTGGGTATCTACTGCTGGTGACCAAATAATAGGCTTAAGCCACATCCTCCTCAATGAATCTAGGACTCCACTCCTAGATAACTCCTTGGTAATTGATCTGCCTAATTCTTCTCAGACTTGGCAAATTCAAAGAGATAACATTTTTTTTTACTAGACCTCAAATTTGAACAATAATGTGCTTGCTTCTAAAATGGATCATCATAGTATAAAGAACAAGCCTTATTCAAACTATTAAAAATGGTAATTGCATAAAATGCAGATAAATAATCACCATTAATATAATATTCAAAAGCATCATTGCTTAATTATGTGAAATTTTAGTCCAAGGATCACATGCAGCATTTCAAAATATAAGGCAAATAAACCTTCATCCATTTATGCAACATTTAAAATATAGACATGATTCCAAGATGGTACCAAAATTATCAGATGACAGCAAATAAAATAACTAACTGGGAACCACCTATAATTTTGTAAGCTTTTAAAATAAAGTATTTTTAGCAGCTTTAATTTCAACCATCCTTATCTGAATTTAGACATAATAAACAAGTCAACACTAAGTCAAGTAGCAATGTAGCATAGGTGAAACATGAAAAGTATGTACAACACATAAAGCAACATGATGCAATAATAGCAAGCAGATCTAACTCAAGTAACCCAAAGAAAGAGAACACATAAGTCCTCGGGCCTTTACCGCAGAGATGTGACACCCAAATGGGAGAATCCTTAGAGCCCCCGAATTGGTTCCTCCTCACCTTGTGTGAGGGGCGGAGATGAGTGTGGAGCCCCATAAGGACCCCGGCTCCAAGAGCTTGTGGCCGAATTTTCTCACATTCATTCGCTTGATTCGAACTCTCTGGATTAACAAAATTGAGACATGTGACTACATAAAAGATCAAGCAGAAAATAACTGCCCAGGTGGATAGCATATTTAAAAATAAAATATAAACTAGAAATAAAAAAATAAAGAATTAAGTAAACTATTAGCAATTTTGAGCATATGTGATAGTTACTTAAAACATTAATCCTTTTTAAAAAGAAATGAGGATGCCAAAATTTTTTAAATGAATTCTTAGGCTTAAAAGTATTTCAATTGAATTTCTCTGTTTTTCAAATGATTCTAGATGGGTCATGAAAGTTTTCATTAAAAAAAAACCTGCATATCATGAGCTCAATTTTTTTTTTAATAAATTCATCCGTCTACTCCATATGCATGGACTTATTTTATAATGGTTATGAGAGTAATAGTTGTTTCCTTGCACACAATATAAGTTGTGTCGTGTTTAAATTGCTTTAGCTCATATTATATTTGCTGAGGTTAAATTTTCTTGTCAATTTATTTATTTATTTATTTATTTTGGATAGATAAGAAAAAATTATTATTTTTTAAATTACAATGAAGTCCTAGCAATTTCTGGTAGAAAGAAAACGGTTGGAAAATTGTTTTTATCTTTGCAAAAAATATCTTCCTAGAAATTGCTAGAGAATTAATATAGAAATTTAAATGCAAGATAAAGTAAAAAACAAAATAAGATATGAATCAAACCCGAGGCGTATTAGGATCGATTTTTTCCCTTTTGTGCAGGTTATGGTGATCTATCTCCAAGATATAACGACCCGGCTCGATCCGATCCTTTTATTACGAGCACGATCCGGTTTGATCTGATCCTTTTATTACGAGCACGATCAAGTGAAGGTGTAAACCTAATGTCCAAGAAAAGATTAATAAAAAATAAAATAAAATAAGATAAAAAACTTATAAGGCTATTCCAAACCATTCTTATAATATTTGAGTCTTTATTTATAGTCTAAGTCTTTATTTATAGTCTTAGCCCATAAAAGCTTTAATGGTTTAGCCTATAATGGCCTTAAAGGCATGATAACATACTAACAAAATAAATTATTTGGATGGTTTCTCAACGCTGATGAATGTTGCCTTTCGTAACGTTCTTGCAACGCTAGCTCGTGAACGTCCGCTAGCGTCTCGCGGGCGTTCTTTTTTTTTTTTTTACTTTTTCCAACACATACAACCCATTCATGGGACTTCCTGAAACTCGAGAGCAAAGGCAGAGTTCCGGCGGATTCCCTTTGGAGTAAAGCGAATTATGGAGAAGATATCATCATCGTGAACCTCGACACAGCTGCTTTGTGATATGCCTCCTGTTCTCTCTTTTTTGATACATATTTTTGAACGGTGTTTGCCTTAGCGAATGCTTTGGGCGCAGACGCACTTCCATAGTGCTGAAAAGCTTCTCGCTTTTAGAGAAAATAACCCTTCCCTGTTTCGAATCTTTGTGGTTCTTTTGACCTGTCTTCGTGTCCAGTAATGTCCACTCATTTTGACCAACAGATCTCCTTTTCTTTCCAATTTTGATTTTTCTATGCGACTGATTTCAATGGCATTTTTTTTATCTCAATTTTTCTTAAGTCCTACGCACTGCTTGATCTTCCAAAATTTAATGCCGTAAGCTCTATAGATCAGGTTTATCTGAAAAATTCTCAAGTTATTGGAAGCTGTAAACAAACAGAAACTTAAATTTAGACATAAGCTATATAAAATTTACTATACTCTCCTGTTTTGTTAATCATGTGTTGAATGTTCTTCGGATAATAATGTTTTGTTAATTATTCCATTGCTCCAACATCATATCTGCCGAATAGAACCACTGTTGGACTCTTGCTGATGGCCATTTGGTACTGACTAATAATTCGTGCTGCCTTTTCTCACCATTATTCCTTTCTCAATTCTCCACAAAATTCTCTGGACTTTGCTTGGTTTTTGCAACAGGAGTATGGCCGGAGTAGAGCTTCAAGGATGATGGCTTGGGGCCCATTCCACCAAAGTGGAGAGGAATCTGTCAGAAGGATAAAAATGTGTCATTTCCTTGCAACAGGTTTGTCTCTTTTGTAGTACAACTTCCTTTGAAGACACTGCAGCGCACCATCTCGCTATTAGGATGTGATGCATGTGTTGCCATCACCACATATTTAAGCAAATTTTTTTAAAGAAAATTCAACAGCAGCCACTCTTTTCCTTGAAGAAAAACAAAGCATATTTAAGCAACGCAATGGCTTCATATATGTGTCGGCCGCGCGCAGGAAGTTGATCGGTGCGAGGTACTTCAGCGAGGGGTTCAAGTCCTTTACAGGCCTGAGCGGCCCAGATTTCGAAACCCCTCGGGACACTGAAGGCCATGGCTCCCACACCCTCTCAACGGCCGAACGCCAGTTCGTTCCAGGCGCCAACGCCTTCGGCCACGGCAAGGGCACGGCCAAGGGCGGCGCTCCCAAAGCACGGATCGCCTCCTACAAGGTTTGCTGGCCGCCGGTACCCGCTGGCGAGTGCTTCGACGTCGATATCTTAGCCGGCTTCGACGCCGCGATCCACGATGGGGTGCACGTACTCTCGGTTTCCCTCGGCGGAACTGCTAAATTATATTTCGACGACGCGTTGGCAGTTGGAGCGTTTCACGCCTTCAAGAGTGGGATCACCGTGGTCTGCTCCGCTGGCAACTCTGGTCCTACGTTGGGCACGGTGTCGAACGTCGCTCCATGGATCATCACGGTTGGGGCTAGCACCTTGGATAGACAGTTTTCTTCTCATGTTTATCTAAAAAAGGGGAAGAGAATGGAGGTTTGTTGCTTCATTTGCTCACTGATTTAAGCTTTCTTGATCGTTTTCTTTAATCTTAGAGACTGACCTTAATTATGGTTTATAACGTTTTCCTTTGTTTTGGTTTTCAGGGACAAAGTCTTTCTTCTGGACTCCCTACCCAGAAATTGTATCCCTTGGTTAGCGGTGCAACAGCCGCGAACGCCGGAACACCGCCTTTGAGCGTCCGCGAGCGTCCGGTCGCCTCCTCCAGCGAGCTCCTCGCACCTGCAAATAAGTTTCGGAGGCCGGAGATTCCGGCAGGGACCCTCCGACGCTCAAGTCAATGCTCTGGGCAACGGGCATGAGCTTGAGAAAGCTCGAAAGAGAAAGAGAGAGAGGCTCAGAGAGAGGAGCTCTCCCTGTGAGCGTTTAGGGGTGTAATGAGTGTGTTACCTGGTCGAGGTCCCTCTTACCCTTTTTATAGATGCCTGGAACCCATGGGCTTGGGGCGTGATCATCTATCAAAGCATTAATTGATGGCAGTACAGTGGAGCTTACCTCCATGTAACGTGTCGCACTGCAGTCGTGTCCTGTCAGAGTTGGTGGCTGCAGGGCGTGACCAATCGTTACGGCGCTTGCCAGATGTGTCCCTACGTCACCTTTTTGGTTGTCCCTCATAGAGCATTTGATCATAGAGTGCTTGTGTGGCACAGTTCATACCGATGGCTCCACAAAAGACCGAGGGTGATCACTTGCATGGTACTGTTCACTTGCATGGCACTGGCGAGGGAGCTTGGCAGCATGGAGGTGTCGGCCTTAGAGGTGTCGGCCATGGAGCTGTCGTCCTTGGAGCTGTCGGCCATGGAGCTGTCATCCTTGGAGCTGTCGGCCTTGGAGCTGTCGTCCTTGGAGCTGTCGTCCTTAGAGCTGTCGGCCATGGAGGTGTCGGCCATGGAGCTGTCGTCCTTGGAGCTGTCGCCATGGAGCTATCGGCCATGGAGGTGTTGGCCTTGGAGGTGTCGGCCATAGAGGTGTCGGCCATGGAGCAATTGGGTGTGCGTGGCTTATGAGGCCATAAACGCTACCGTGGCCGAAGGGCACTTTGGAGGCCAAAGGGGGGCTCCGTCAGTTTCCTTCCTTCATGGTTCTTTAACTGCGTTGGATCAGCCACATCAGATGCCCCCTCGCCCCTGAGACGAAGCGGGTCCACCCCGGCAAGGCGCAAGGGGCATTACCTCCTAAGTGGCTGATCCTCGCCTGACTTTAGGCCTTTAACTTTTGACATAAAGTTTGGATGTGGGTCCCCGTCAACTGTGAGCTGAGGAGTTGGCCTCTCCTAGCTGTGAGCTGTCTTGGAGCTTCTTGATAGATGAAAGTAACCAGCGATATGTTGCAAGTGTACAATTTAAACGAAGGTATTATCCGATTGGCCATTGGCCGCTAATGCAGAGTTGAAGCCGCTGAGGCTGTAATAAAGCCGTTGAGGCTGTGACGAAGCCGCTGAGGCAAAGTTGAGGTCGTTGAGAGCCTTTTGAACCCCGAAGGGTGACCTGAGAGTTGAAAGTCGTCAGGAGCCTTTTTAACCCTGAAGGGTGACCTGAGAGTTGAAAGTCGTCAGGAGCCTTTTTAACCCCGGAGGGTGACCTGAGAGTTGAAAGTCGTCAGGAGCCTTTTCAACCTCGAGGGTGACCTGAGAGTTGAAAGTCGTCAGGAGCCTTTTGAACCCCGGAGGGTGACCTGAGAGTTGAAAGTCGTCAGGAGCCTTTTGAACCCCGGAGGGTGACCTGAGAGTTGAAAGTCGTCAGGAGCCTTTTGAATCCCGGAGGGTGACCTGAGAGTTGAAAGTCGTCAGGAGCCTTTTGAACCCCGAAGGGTGACCTGGGAGTTGAAAGTCGTCAGGAGCCTTTTGTAACGAGCTGGCCTCGAGCTTTTTGTGTTGAGTTAGGGTTGAGCTTAGAGTGCCGGCGCTTGGGGTCGACTGAGGTCTTCCCTGCTGGACCCAGGCTTATGGACGCCAAAGCGAGGTTGGTCTTGGATGTTGATGCAAGGTAAATCTTTCCTGCATGGCATTTTTAAGTATTAATGAAAGAAAACTATCTTAAGTGTAATGTACTTGCTGGAGGACGGAGCCAAAGGCCGTCGCTAGAGGCCGGAGCCGAAGGCCGGAGACGAAGGCCGTCACTGGAGGCCAGAGCCGAAGGACATCGCTGGAGGCCGAAGCCAGAGGCTGGAGACAAAGGCCAGAGCCGGAGGTCATCACTGGAGGCCGGAGCCGGAGGCCATCGTTGGAGGCCGGAGCCAGAGGCTGTCGCTGGAGGCCGTCGCTAGAGGTCGGAGCCAAAGGCCGAAGACGAAGGCTGTCGCTGGAGGCCGGAGCCAGAGGCTGGAGACAAAGGCCGGAGCCGGAGGCCGTCGCTGGAGGCCGGAGCGAAGGCCGGAGACGAAGGCCATTGCTGGAGGCCGGAGCTGAAGGCCGTCGCTGGAGGCCGGAGCCAAAGGTTGGAGACAAAGGCCGGGCCGGAGGCCATCGCTGGAGGCCAGAGTTGGAGGCCATCGCTGAGGCCGGCGCCAGAGGCCGGCGCTGGAGGCCGTCGCTGGAGGCCGGAGCCGAAGGCCAGAGACGAAGGCCGTCGCTGGAGGCAGGAGCTAGAGGCTGGAGACAAAGGCCGGAGCCGGAGGCCGTCGCTGGAGGCCGGAGCCGGAGGTCGTCGCTGGAGGCCGGAGACGAAGGTTGTCGCTGGAGGCCGGAGCCAGAGGCTGGAGCAAAGGTCGGAGCTGGAGGCCGTCGTTGGATGCCAGAGCCAGAGGCTGGAGACAAAGGCCGGAGCCGGAGGCCGTCGCTGGAGGCCAGAGCCGGAGGCCGGAGCCAGAGGTCGTTGCTGGAGGCCAGAGCCAGAGGCCAGGCCAGAGGCCGGCGCCAGAGGCCAGCGCTGGAGGTCGGCGCTGGAGGCTGGCGCTGGAGGCCGGAGCCAGAGGCCGTCGCTGGAGGCTGGCGCTGGAGGCCGGCGCCAGAGGCCGGAGACAAAGGCCAGAGCCGGAGGCCGTCGCTAGATGCCGGAGCCGGAGGCCGGCACCAGAGGCCGTCGCTGGAGGCCGGCGCCAGAGGCCGTCGCTGGAGGCCGGCGCTGGATGCCGGCGCCAGAGGCCGTCGCTGGAGGCCAGCGCTAGAGGCCGGCGCCAGAGGCCGGAGCCAGAGTTCTTTTTCTGGGTTTTGCTATAGCATCTGTCACGCCCCAGGTATAGGTATTTTTTTTCTAAGGCCCTCCCTGAGCGTGCGGCACCCAAGGTCCTCCCTTGAGTCAGCCTCTCGTCTCACGACCAAAGTCCCATAGCCCCTTAGAATGCTACGCGCACTACCCTCACCCAAACACACAAGCACAATTACGGGGAATCCTCAACCTTGATTGATCATACACAACAAAGGATATAAGCCTCCAGGAGTAAGTAGATCTCTCCCCTAATCTACCCACACTTTAGCCACAAAGTGCTTACAACACTCCTACCAAACCCAATGCCATGGCATGGTCCTTATATAGCCGGTTGGACCTATGCCTCCACTATCTCAAGCAAGTGGGGCGGTTGGGATAACCACCTGGTGGTTATAGTTGGTTGGCGCCCACTCCCCCATGAAGTGAGCCCATGTCCCTCACATGGTGCCACATAAGACACCACTCAGCCCATGATGTGCACTACCCAAGGTGGTTGCCATAACCACTTGGGATCATGGCCTTCAACCTCCTCCAAGTGGGTGGTTGGGCAACTTCCACTTGGCCCACTCTCCCCCAGCCTCCGCTGGTCGTGCGCGCCTCTTGCGCGCATGTACTGGTCGGTCTGCAGCTTGGCCGGGTGGTTGGACAACCGCCCGGGTGTGCGCCAGCCGTGCGCATGCCCCGCGCACACCCTGTTGCCCACGCCGTCCTCCTGGCCCAATGTGTTGGGCAATTCCGGCCACCGCCCCCATGACTGCAACCGTCCATCGAGAGTCAGTTGAAACCGCTCGCCATGTCTTCATGTCCGCCATGCGCGCCATGCGTCCGTGCTATCTCCGCGCATGTTGCTGGCCTCCTACCAGCCCTGCGTTCATGTCGTGCCATCCTTTGGCTGATGCGCTTCGGCCCGCGCGGTCTGCGCAGCCTAACTTGGCAAAGACCCGCCTGTGGCCCTGCCCCACGCTCCGCTGCCCCTGCTGCGTCGCGTCACGTTGGGGTCTCCTTCCCTGCGTGAGGTTCCCTCCATGGAACCTCGCTGTGGTCGGATTTGCATGTGCGCCACGGCCCTTGGCATTCATCCTAATGCCGACCCCTGGCAGTACTAGCGCACTGCCAAGCTCCTTGACACCCCGCTCCCTGGGCATCCATCCGACCCTTGACCCTCTGCGGCCAAGTTACTTGGACACCGACCCAAGTATGGCGAACCTCACCTCGTCTGCCACGCTCACTGCCGCCCCTGCAGCGCGCCATGCCTCAGCACCGACCTAGGCGTCAGGTTGGGGGCGTGACAGCATCATTATCTCCAAAAATCATGCAAAAGATAATACCACCCAGAGGAGACGGTCACCGACGCCGTGGTCGAAGTGGGCCATTACCGACGCCGAGACCGATGCCGTGGTCGAGGTGGGCCACTGCTAAGATGAGCCCAAGGCCGAGAAGAGCGGAGTGCACCGGACCGTGTGACATTGAGTTCGTGATCCCTCTATCTCGTGGGTCATGTGATTTGATCAGCCGCATCAGCCGAAGGGACATCAGAGGACAAAGCAGGGCTCCATCAGTTTCCTTCACGGTTCCCTAACGGCGTTGGATCAGCCACATCACCAACTAGTGCAGCTATCATAGGCGATGCGAGAGGCTTGGGGTGCTGCTGAGTGGCCCCGAGCGTTGCTTCTGCAGTTCATGAACTGCTGCTTTCAAAGCTTGATCTTGCTGATTGAGGATGGCCAGCTGGTTAATCAGAGCAGCTAAAATTGGTGGTGAAGGAGGGGCAGGGAGAGAGAGACTGGTCTTTTGTCACTCAGTGCGATGTGGATGCCCCCCAGCACGATTGGTAAGAACCTCCGGCATGTGCATCACCGCCATAGCTATCTTAGAGGGGACAGAGACTTATAGCTCAAGGAGACAGAGCTTTCTTTCCTTCAGCGCGTCCCCCCTTCCTGGCGCGCCAATCTGTTGACGCGAGAACACCGCCCTCGAGCATGCGAGCGTCTGGTCACCTTCTCCAGCGAGCTCCTCGTGCCTGCAAACAAGTCCCGGGGGCCGGAGATTCCGGCGGGGATCCTCCGACACTCAAGTCAGTGCTTTGGGCAACGACCGTGAGCTTGAGGAAGCTCGAAAGAGAAAGAGAGAGAGGCTCAGAGAGAGGAGCTCTCCCTATGAGCCTTTAGGGGTGTAATGAGTGTGTTACCTGATCGAGGTCCCTCTTACCCTTTTTATAGATGCCTGGAACCCGTGGGCTTGGGGCGTGATCACCTATCAAAGCATTAATTGATGGCAGTACAGTGGAGCTTACCTCCATGTGACGTGTCGCGCTGCAGGCCGTGTCCTGTCAGAGTTGGTGGCTGCAGGGCGTGGCCAATCGTTACGGCGCTTGCGTGTCCCTACATCACCTTTTTGGGAGCATTTGATCATAGAGTGCTTGTGTGGCACCGTTCATGCCCTTGGATGGGCTCCATAAAAGACCGAGGGTGCATGGCACTGTTCACTTGCATGGCACTGTTCACGGCGAGGAAGCTTGGCAGCATGGAGGTGTCGGCCTTAGAGCTGTCAGCCATGGAGCTGTTGGCCATGGAGCTGTTGGCCTTGGAGGTGTTGGCCATAGAGCTGTCGGTCATGGAGCTATCGGCCATGGAGCTAACGGCCATGGAGGTGTCGACCATGGAGCAATTGGGTGTGCGTGGCTTTATGAGGCCATAAATGCTACCGTGGCCGGAGGGCCCTTTGGAGGCCAAAGGGGGGCTCCGTCAGTTTCCTTCCTTCACGGTTCTCTAACGGCGTTGGATCAGCCACATCAGCCGGTATAGCAGCCGAAGACGCGTAAGAGAGAACCAACTTTTTTTTTTTTTTTTTCTGAATACATCTTCTTGATCTCACAGTAGAAATCATTCCTTTATAAAAGGAATCTTACGGTTCAAAATCGATGCAAAGTTTTTAATAATCAGCAAAACTATGTATTGGAGTCAACTGCTCGTTCGTACCTTTCGAGTGTCGAAGTTTACTTTTGTTTCTTTTTCATTTGAAAAAAATTGCAGATAGCTGTGCCGCAAAGGCGAAAGGGAAGATAGTTGTATGCTGTAATCCCCTAGATTTCGCAATTGCTCGTGAGAATTATCACGAGGTCAGATGATAGACTCCAGATAATTGAATTCCAGATATATCTTAATTGCTCGTGAGAGTTATCACGTGATCAGATGATATGATAGACTTTAGATATTTAAATTTCATGTATATCTAATTACAGAGTCCCTTGATTTGGGGACTCTGCAATACCTATAAAAGATGGGTAGAACCCTCCTCCCCACCATACGTGGGTGCCCCCTTCTCATCATCTCCTCGTGCGGACTTCTTCCCCAGCGTGCTTGTCTCTGGTAAGTCCTCTAACCATGCATGAGAGAGAGAAGAATTGAGAGAGAGAATAAGTGAAAAAAAAAAAAAGAACGAAGAGGAGGGAGGAGCCGGGTTACAGAACCCAGCTCTCCCCTTCTCATCGCCGTGATGTTGGTTCAGGCCCGGCGGCGTGCCCGCCGCCTCGCCGGGCCTGAGCCCCGGCCGAC
This sequence comes from Calamus simplicifolius, assembly GCA_900491605.1. Taxonomy (NCBI): domain Eukaryota; kingdom Viridiplantae; phylum Streptophyta; class Magnoliopsida; order Arecales; family Arecaceae; genus Calamus; species Calamus simplicifolius. The sequence continues at coordinate 9,481 of UESW01002757.1, read as the reverse complement.
GACCCCACCGGCACCGGGGGCGGCGTCCGGTGGGGTGCCGGAGATTAATGAGAGAGAGGAGTGGGCGGAGGAGGGAGAAAGAGTGACGGTGAAAGAATCGACCGCCGGTCCGATCCTTGGTTCGGGCCCGGCGGTGTGCTCGCCGCCTCGCCGGGCCTGGGCCTTGGTCGGAGACCTCCACCGGCGCCGGGCGTGCGTCCGGTGGAGGTCCGGCCGGCCATGGTGGCCGGCCGTGCCGCCGGCGTCATCCGTAATCCGCGGGTGATTAAGAGAGAAAGAGTGAAATTAAAGGGAAAGAAGGAGAGGGGAGGCCGGCCACGGCGGTGGCCGGCTCTGGCCCGGCCACCGGAGGCCGGACCACCCCGGATTGAGCCGGCAAAGTCGCCGGCGTGAGTTCGAGCCGCCGCGATTGAGATAGAGAGAAGGTGAGTTAATGTCCAAATTGATGAGAGATAGAGCATGGGGGAGGATGGCCGCGGCGGCGACCGGCCACGGTCCGGCCAACGGCGGCCGGACCGCCTTCAATTTGGCCGGCGGCGGCCCTGGCCGCCGGCGCAAATCTCGGCTCCTCTGTTTCGTTTGAAACAGAGGAGCTGGGTTGATTGAATTAACGGGCCGCTGGGCCGTTGGATGTTTGGGCCTTGTTGGGCCGTTTCTGAGCCCAGTTTGAGCAGCGTTTTGGGCCTTGTATCGGGCCGAGAATGATAAAATAAAAATATGGCCCGAATCAGGATTTATTCTAGTTTCTGGGAATAATTTTATTTCCCTATTTGGGTGTATACATTGAGAGATATTCAAGCCCAAAGTTGGGCCCGTGAAGTGATTTGGGTAGGATTTAGAATTATTTTATAATTCAGATTTTAGGAATTTAATAATGAAAAATGATTATGTAGGTGCCCAGGAGTCCAATTAGCTGGGTTATCAAGTGAAATTCGTGTACTGAGGTAAGTAAGTCAAGTATTATATTTTATTAATTATTGAACTGTGAAATTACAGTTAAATGTAATTATGTTAATTTGGCAAAATCATGTTATTACTATGATAATATGTAATCATGATAATGACAGTAAAACTTTATGTATCACCGCGGTTCTCACATGACAGATGACAGATGACAGACTCTGGTACCAGGACCCTTCCTCTTAGGGGATGTTTAAGAGGGCTACACATTATCACATGACAGATTCACACATGACAGATTATCACATGACAGATGACAGATGACAGACTCTGGTACCAGAACCCTTCCTCTTAGGGGATGTTTAAGAGGGCTACACATGATGTGTATGACAGATGACAGATGACAGACACTGGTACCAGACCCTTCCTCTTAGGGGATGTTTAAGAGGGCTACACATGATGTGTACATGACAGATGACAGATGACAGACACTGGTACCAGGACCCTTCCTCTTAGGGGATGTTTAAGAGGGCTACACATGATGTGTAATGTAGGGACACATAAAGAAAAATAATGACAGTATAAACAATGTAATTGTTATTGAATCAAGTTTCAAACTAATTGATCTGATGACATGAACCTAATGATAGCCTGATAAATGAAATTTTGAAATTATATTAGGCTTACTTATTGAGTGTGAGCTCACAAATTCTCATAATGTTTTTCAGAGCCTCAGGAATGAAGATGGATAATTGAGATAGAAGGAGTTTTCTATTAAGAAGACTTAGTTTTATCATTTTGATTTAGTTCAGATTTATTTGTAGGGCAGATAGCCCAAGACTGATAATTCTGGTTTGTAACAAATCATGGATATGGAATTTGCTTATATTGATTTATGTGATAAGTTCAAGACGCCTTGCATGCCCGGCATGCGGCGGGTTGTCACCCTAGCCCAAATTTTTGGGCCTGGGGCGTGACAGCTTATCTTTTGATGGCGTGATTATAGTGGGAGCAGGGCCACTAGGGGAGTGGTGACACACACAGCAGACACAGACTAGAGTACTCCATCTCAATCCTGGGTAGGGATTGGCCGTAGCTTTGCAGACTTCAAGAAATTTGCCCCTGCCCCTTTCTCCGGATCCACCAACCCTATTGATGCTGAACGGTGGGTGCGAGACATGGAGAAGGCTTTTATGGCCCATGGTAGTCAGGATATGGAGCGGATCAGATTTGCCACCTATCTTCTCCAGGGAGAAGCTTATGATTGGTGGTTAGTGGAGGAGCAGCGTCGGAATGGACAGATTATTTCCTGGGGAGAGTTTAGGGAGATATTCTTTGACAAATACTTCCCCAGGAGTGTACAGAGACAAATGGAATCAGAGTTTATTAAGTTGGAGCAAAAGGATCTTTCTGTGGCCCAGTATGAAGCCGAATTCACCAGGCTGGCCCGTTTTGCTCCAAATATTGTGACTAATGAAATAGCCAAGGTCACCAGATTCACTGAGGGACTGCGACCCAGACTGAGACAAGCGGTCAATGCATTTGAGCTCCTCACCTTCAGTGCTGTAGTGAATAAGGCCTTGGTAATTGAGAGGGATATGAATGCTGTTCAAAAGGATTGGGAGCTACGAAAGAAGAGAAAAGGGCCTACTTCTGGTCAACCCTCTGCTCAGGCCAAGAAAAAGGGTGCACATCAGGCTCCAGCTGAACCACAGAATAAGGAAACTCGTTGCATTCATTGTGGTAACTCCCACCCTGGGAAGCCTTGCCGCAAAGTGACTGGTGCCTGCTTTGTTTGTGGAAGAACTGATCACAAGATTGCTACATGTCCCTTTCGGAAGGAACATCAGCCTTCTTCAAGTCAAGGAACGAGCCAGCAACAGCAGCAGCAGCCACCGAAGACCCAGGGACGGGTCTTCAACCTCACTCAGCAGGACGCTGCCGCATCTAATTCTGTGGTGACAGGTATACCCTTTAATGTTATATCAGTATTACAGTCTTATCAAGTGCAATACATTGACAGTTAATTAACAGTAGGTGCAATCCTTAATGTTAAAACCAACTACACTTATGACAGGAATGATTAAAGTAGGAACTGGTTACGCACAAACTTTAATTGACCCGGGTGCTACGCATTCTTTCATATCTGATATCTATCTTGACAAGAATGCATCATTGACACCTATTCCTCTAGAGCAAGAGCTGCATATTGCGCTTCCAAATGGAGATGTTATGAAAGTTGACACAGTATGCAAATCTTGCCCAATTATCTTGGAGAATAGGAGGTTGAATGCTGATCTCATTGTTCTTCCACTAAAGTTTTTCGATGTTATCCTTGGAATGGATTGGTTGGCTTCCAATTATGCTTCAGTAGACTGCTTCAGGAAGACTGTCAACTTCAAAATTCCAAGCCAGCCTGAATTCAGTTTTATGGTGGTCATAATCACCTAGCCTCAGTGTTCATATCAGCGATGCAGGCTGGAAAGTATTTGATGAGTGGTGGTCAAGGATTTCTTGCTGTAGTCAAGGACCTTCAGCAAGAAGAGACCAAGTTGGAGGATATTCCCATAGTTCGAGAATTTCCAGATGTCTTCCCTGAGGATTTGACTAATTTACCCCTGATCGGGAAGTCGAGTTCTCTATTGATCTAGTTCCTGGAACTGGGCCTATATCAAAGGCCCCTTATCGTATGGCCCCGGCTGAGCTAAAAGAACTGAAGGATCAACTGCAAGAGCTCCTAGACCGAGGATTTATTAGACCCAGTGCTTCTCCTTGGGGTGCTCCAGTCCTATTTGTTAAGAAGAAGGATGGCAGTCTCCGACTCTGCATTGATTATCGGGGAATCAATAAAGTAACAGTGCGAAATAAGTATCCTCTGCCAAGGATTGACGACTTGTTTGATCAACTTCAAGGAGCCCGGATATTCTCAAAGATTGATCTTAGGTCCGGGTACCATCAGCTTAAAGTCAAAGAAGGGGATGTACCAAAGACAGCATTTAGAACCAGATATGGCCACTATGAGTTCTTGGTGATGCCGTTTGGGTTAACTAATGCCCCAGCAGCATTCATGGACTTAATGAACAGAATTTTTAAACCATATCTGGATCAGTTTGTGGTGGTTTTCATTGATGATATTCTGATATATTCCAAGAGCCATAAGGAGCATGAGGACCACCTGAGAATTGTGCTACAGATTCTGCAAGAGAAGAAGCTTTATGCCAAGCTGAAGAAGTGTGAATTTTGGTTGGATCAAGTAGCTTTCTTGGGTCATATAATCTCTAAAGATGGTGTATCTGTGGACCCGAAAAAGATTGAAGCTATCACTAACTGGAGCCGACCTACCAATGTGGCAGAAATCAGAAGCTTCTTGGGATTAGCCGGGTATTACCGAAAATTTGTGGAGAATTTTTCTCGCATTGCTCTACCCCTAACTCGCTTAACCCAAAAGCGAGTGAAGTTTGACTGGACAGTAGAGTGTGAGGAAAGTTTTCAGGAGTTAAAGCAGCGCCTGGTGTCAGCTCCCATTCTTGTTCTTCCAACGGGATCTGAAGGTTTCACTATATACACTGATGCCTCTCGAAAAGGATTGGGATGTGTTTTGATGCAGAATGAAAGAGTGATAGCTTATGCCTCCAGACAACTGAAACCTTATGAGCAAAATTATCCTACTCATGACTTGGAATTGGCTGCTGTGGTTTTTGCTCTTAAGATTTGGCGGCATTATCTATATGGAGTGTCGTGTGATGTGTATACAGATCATAAGAGTTTAAAATACATTTTCACACAGAAGGAGCTGAATTTAAGGCAGAGGAGGTGGTTGGAACTATTGAAAGATTATGACCTGAATCTACAGTATCATCCTGGGAAGGCCAATGTAGTAGCTGATGCCTTGAGCAGAAAATCCTCTTCTGAGTTAGCTGCTATGATTACCTCCCAGCCTCACGTATTGAGAGATCTGGAGAAGTGGGAGGTTGGTCTGAGAGTACAGCAGTCTGATGGACTTATTGCAGCACTTGTACTCCAGCCGACCTTAGTTGACAGAATCAAGTCCTCCCAGATGGAAGATCCAGATCTACAAAGGATTAAAGAAGTGGTACAATCAGGAGTTCAGAATGAATTTTATATAATGGATGATGGATCCCTGAAATTTGAAGGAAGACTTTGTGTGCCAAACAGTGAAGAGCTAAAGGCTGAAATTTTGAAAGAGGCTCACTACTCCCCTATACTGTGCATCCAGGTGGCACTAAGATGTACAGAGACTTAAAGGAAAATTTTTGGTGGAAAGGCATGAAGAGGGAGATTGCTCAGTATGTGGCCAAGTGCTTGGTGTGTCAGCAAGTGAAAGCCGAGCATCAAAGGCCTGCAGGGCCTCTTCAGTCTCTAATGATTCCACAGTGGAAATGGGAAAAGATTACAATGGACTTTGTGACTGGTCTGCCCAAAACTCCTAAGAGCAACGATGCAGTTTGGGTCATTGTGGACAGACTAACAAAATCAGCTCATTTCCTACCTTTCAGAGTTGGGGTCTCTAGTGAAAGATTGGCAAATTTGTATATTGAACAGATTGTGAGACTCCATGGTGTTCCGGTATCTATTGTATCAGATAGAGATACCAGGTTTGTGTCCCAGTTTTGGAAGAGCCTTCATAAGGCCATGGGAACCAAACTAAACTTTAGTACAGCCTATCATCCCCAGTCAGATGGACAATCAGAGAGGACCATACAGATTCTGGAGGACATGTTGCGAGCCTGTGTGATGGACTTGGGTGGAGCTTGGGATAACCACTTACCTTTGGTGGAGTTTGCATATAATAATAGTTACCAAGCCAGCATCCAGATGGCTCCATTTGAAGCTCTGTATGGTAGGAGGTGCAGATCTCCTATATGTTGGGATGACGTGGGGGAAAGAAGTTGCTAGGCCCTGAGCTGATTCAGCAAACAGTAGATAAGGTGCATTTGATCAGGGAGCGTCTTCGTACAGCTCAGAGCAGGCAAAAGAGTTATGCTGATGTCAGAAGAAGGGAATTGGAATTCCAGGTTGGGGATCATGTCTTCTTAAAGGTATCACCAACCAAAGATGTGATGAGATTTGGGATTAAAGGAAAGCTGAGTCCACGTTATATTGGACCTTTTGAGATCTTGAGTAGAGTTGGAGAGGTTGCTTACAGCCTGGCACTGCCTCCGATTCTATCTGGGGTACACAATGTTTTTCATGTATCTATGCTGAGGAAGTATATCTCTGACCCCAGTCATGTCATAGCATATGAGCCTATACAGTTGAAGAAAGATTTATCATATGAAGAGCATCCTTTGCGTATAGTAGACCGCAAAGATCAAGTTCTAAGACGGCGTACCATTCCCTATGTCAAGGTGCAATGGAATAATCATTCTGAAAGAGAGGCTACTTGGGAACTGGGAAGAAATGAAAGAAAAGTACCCACGACTATTTGTATCTTAAAATAGTTAATGATTGAAAACTGTTAACTTTAGTTGATTGTTAGTCCTTGGGACAGAAATTTGGACCTTTATTTTTATAATAAAAGTTATCAATTTCGAGGCCGAAATTTTTATAAGGAGGGGAGAATGTAATCCCCTAGATTTCGCAATTGCTCGTGAGAATTATCACGAGGTCAGATGATAGACTCCAGATAATTGAATTCCAGATATATCTTAATTGCTCGTGAGAGTTATCACGTGATCAGATGATATGATAGACTTTAGATATTTAAATTTCAGTATATCTAATTACAGAGTCCCTTGATTTGGGGACTCTGCAATACCTATAAAAGATGGGTAGAACCCTCCTTCCCACCATACGTGGGTGCCCCCTTCTCATCATCTCCTCGTGCGGACTTCTTCCCCAGCGTGCTTGTCTCTGGTAAGTCCTCTAACCATGCATGAGAGAGAGAAGAATTGAGAGAGAGAATAAGTGAAAAAAAAAAAAGAACGAAGAGGAGGGAGGAGCCGGGTTACAGAACCCAGCTCTCCCCTTCTCTTCTCCGTGATGTTGGTTCAGGCCCGGCGGCGTGCCCGCCGCCTCGCCGGGCCTGAGCCCCGGCCGACGACCCCACCGGCACCGGGGGCGGCGTCCGGTGGGGTGCCGGAGATTAATGAGAGAGAGAGTGGGCGGAGGAGGGAGAAAGAGTGACTGTGAAAGAATCGACGCCGGTCCGATCCTTGGTTCGGGCCCGGCGGTGTGCTCGCCGCCTCGCCGGGCCTGGGCCTTGGTCGGAGACCTCCACCGGCGCCGGGCGTGCGTCCGGTGGAGGTCCGGCCGGCCATGGTGGCCGGCCGTGCCGCCGGCGTCATCCGTAAGCCGCGGGTGATTAAGAGAGAAAAGAGTGAAATTAAAGGGAAAGAGGAGAGGGGAGGCCGGCCACGGCGGTGGCCGGCTCTGGCCCGGCCACCGGAGGCCGGACCACCCCGGATTGAGCCGGCAAAGTCGCCGGCGTGAGTTCGAGCCGCCGCGATTGAGATAGAGAGAAGGTGAGTTAATGTCCAAATTGATGAGAGATAGAGCATGGGGAGGATGGCCGCGGCGGCGACCGGCCACGGTCCGGCCAACGGCGGCCGGACCGCCTTCAATTTGGCCGGCGGCGGCCCTGGCCGCCGGCGCAAATCTCGGCTCCTCTGTTTCGTTTGAAACAGAGGAGCTGGGTTGATTGAACTAACGGGCCGCTGGGCCGTTGGATGTTTGGGCCTTGTTGGGCCGTTTCTGAGCCCAGTTTGAGCAGCGTTTTGGGCCTTGTATCGGGCCGAGAATGATAAAATAAAAATATGGCCCGAATCAGGATTTATTCTAGTTTCTGGGAATAATTTTATTTCCCTATTTGGGTGTATACATTGAGAGATATTCAAGCCCAAAGTTGGGCCCGTGAAGTGATTTGGGTAGGATTTAGGAATTATTTTATAATTCAGATTTTAGGAATTTAATAATGAAAAATGATTATGTAGGTGCCCAGGAGTCCAATTAGCTGGGTTATCAAGTGAAATTCGTGTACTGAGGTAAGTAAGTCAAGTATTATATTTTATTAATTATTGAACTGTGAAATTACAGTTAAATGTAATTATGTTAATTTGGCAAAATCATGTTATTACTATGATAATATGTAATCATGATAATGACAGTAAAACTTTATGTATCACCGTGGTTCTCACATGACAGATGACAGATGACAGATGACAGACTCTGGTACCAGGACCCTCCTCTTAGGGGATGTTTAAGAGGGCTACACATTATCACATGACAGATTCACACATGACAGATTATCACATGACAGATGACAGATGACAGACTCTGGTACCAGAACCCTTCCTCTTAGGGGATGTTTAAGAGGGCTACACATGATGTGTATATGACAGATGACAGATGACAGACACTGGTACCAGAACCCTTCCTCTTAGGGGATGTTTAAGAGGGCTACACATGATGTGTACATGACAGATGACAGATGACAGATACTGGTACCAGGACCCTTCCTCTTAGGGGATGTTTAAGAGGGCTACACATGATGTGTAATGTAGGGACACATAAAGAAAAATAATGACAGTATAAACAATGTAATTGTTATTGAATCAAGTTTCAAACTAATTGATCTGATGACATGAACCTAATGATAGCCTGATAAATGAAATTTTGAAATTATATTAGGCTTACTTATTGAGTGTGAGCTCACAAAATTCTCATAATGTTTTTCAGAGCCTCAGGAATGAAGATGGATAATTGAGATAGAAGGAGTTTTCTATTAAGAAGACTTAGTTTTATCATTTTGATTTAGTTCAGATTTATTTGTAGGGCAGATAGCCCAAGACTGATAATTCTGGTTTGTAACAAATCATGGATATGGAATTTGCTTTATATTGATTTATGTGATAAGTTCAAGACGCCTTGCATGCCCGGCATGCGGCGGGTTGTCACCCTAGCCCAAATTTTTGGGCCTGGGGCGTGACATATGCCTTCGAGGGCAGAATGGTCGAGCTGAAAAGGGAGGGGTGGTTCGCAGGGCTGGAGGCGTCGGGATGATCCTTGTCAACGATGAAGCTGATGGCGATGATGTCGTTCTAGATCCTCATGTCCTTCTTGCCACCCATATCTCCTATTCTGATGGCTCTGTTCTGTTCTCCTACCTCAACTCTACCAGGTAGGTTCTAAACATTTGTACAATCCTATTATTGTTTAGCTGGAGAAAAATTCTCGGTTCTAAACGTTTATTCATGTTAACGTTTATCCTTTCTTTTTTTTTTTTTATTCAAAGATCTCCATTTGGTTATATTTCAACTCCGACGACGAATCTTGGCATGTACCCTGCGCCTCGCGTGGCTTCTTTCTCATTCATCTTGGCATGTACCCTGCGCCTCGCGTGGCTTCTTTCTCATCCCAGGGAAAGAATGTTGTCGACTTGTTTTTCAAACCGGTGCCAAAAGGCACCGGTTTTAAAGAAAAGTGATGGAATCCAAACTTGTTTTAAAGGAAAGTAATGGAATCCAAACTTATTATGGAAAGGAAAACACTTTGTACACCGGCCCCGGTGCAGCAACGATGACGTGGACTGCACCGCGTCTTCCGATTGGTCCACGTGGAT